>BMAO01012515.1:0-25716 GCA_019973975.1 Trichonephila clavata
AAAATAAAAATTTAGCTTTTTTTAGATATACGGAAAACGTCAATTATTTCAAATAGAGTCATAAATATCATTTAGTAATTGAACTTTATCGAATAATAGTTTCACTAGATTTTACTTAGGATTGGTTTTGTTTACAATAATTTAATTGCACTACTTTTCTTTTTAAGATAAATAAAAAAAAAACATCTTTTCTTTTAACAAAAGAATATAGTTTAAAATGAAAAATTGTTATAGTTGACAATCCTGTTAAATCTTCTAGTGAAATGGCATATAACAGAAAAGATGTATAAATTTTCTTATACATGTAAAGCAAAAAATAGTACTTAATTTTTTTAGAATATCCTGATTAATTGAGTGAAGTAGACGATATTTAAAACTAATGGAATTTTTTACCTTTTAAAGCTAAATTATTTTATTTACGTTTGTTATTGATTAAATTGCAAAAATTAGCTTCAGATTTATATTTAATTTTTGATTACCATATTTTTAAAATGTTAAGATGCGCCTCGAAATTGTGGAAAGGGTTTTGGAAAAGAATAAGGAATTTCCAAAGATTAAATTAAATAAAAGCATTTACAGAATTAGCAACTACTAAAGTTTTTAACCGTGCACAAAATGTAGGTTTGCAGACTAAAAGTCATTGATACTAACGGACAAAGAGAGTTATAACTGTGATTTCGTTACATGCTTGGAGAATGTCTTGGTCATAAAAATGTGTTTTCTGCGAATAATTCTCAGTTTGGAATGACTTGCTAGACTAATTTTATTAACATGTTGCACTAATAATTTAATTTTTCAATAGCTTTGATTTAATATATTCATACTTTCATTCTATCTTCAACCACAGGTCGAGCTTCAATATTAAGTCAAATTTTCTATGTAAAAAATTTCAGCTTATGAATTGGAAAAAATCATACTTTTTTATCAAGAAACAATGATATGTAGTTTTAGTAATGATTTGTAGTGATGTTTTCTTTTCACCTCATATTAAAAAAAAAGAAAAAAAAAAGAAACGAGCCTTACAGTAGTTGCATACAATGTGTAACATCTGACATGTTATCGTGGTAAATTCGCAATAGCAACTTAAATCCTGAAAAAAATGAATCGAGTATGATTGGAAATAATTTTCTATGGAATAATTATATCTTTAATGAAAATTTTATTTAATTAACACAAAGAGTAATGCAATTTTTTTTTTATCAAAAATAAGTATTCTTGTTCAATGTGGGGAAGAGCGGTAATGATAACTTATGATAACTAAAATATGACACATGTACTTGTGATTTCAAAGTATTTAAAAACCGTAGTCAAAATAGCGTCAATAACAGTACCACTGATAGTTGTCGAAACATTTCCATTTGTGTTTATTTCAAGCTTGAGTTCATCATTCAAAAAAGCTATGAGTGGCTCAGTTTCTAGCAAACTAAAGTTAACTTTAAACACACCACTCAAAATTCATGGGAAGCGAGTGATAGTTTTTTTTTAAAAAAAAGAGCAGAACCATTTCGGTATATGGTAAAAGTAAAAAATGCAGGAAATCTTTAATTTTTTGAACCGTTTGATTCGGAGAAATGTATGCGACCACCGAAATCACTGCTTGTCCATTTTCATAATAAGGATTCTGCTGCACATATGTCCCCAATATATTGACTAATAATACCCAGTCCACTTGCTTGACGATAAGAAATATCCATATGTCGAGCCACAACATGTGAGTTGTTCTGTTTACGATAGATCGCAACACCAGTTTCTCTGTGGCCCGGTTGTTTAAATTGTACACAGTAATCGAAGTCAGGTATCGAAACACGTTCCTCATTGTCTAACTACGACTCTGCCTAAAAGACTTAGCTTCTTCTCTGATCCTAAAGTGAGAAAACAAAACAAAAACAAAGATCCCACGGCCTAGACGCAGGGGGTGGGGGCAGAGCCCCTCCCAAATGAAGGAGAAAAAATGGAACTTCACTCCGAGGGTAGCGAAGAGACACCACCAAGCGCGCTGATTGGTCAAATTAAGTAGCGCGCGCTTCCCCAACTTCCTGTTACGCATTTCCGTCCCTTTTCACGAAATCACTCCCACAAATCTGCAGCAATCGAGAGAAAAATGTTACACATCAAAAATTATTTAACGTAAAAATGTTTTTAAATTTTTGGAATTAAATGAAGAAATTCACAGTTGTTCTATGGAAAATTCATGATTTTGAAGTTAATTATATCATATATACCGTAAATTCCGGCGTATAACGCTCATTTTTAGCACAAACAATAAGATAGAAATTTAAGAGTGCGTGAATATAAAAATGAGAGTTTTAAAAATAAGGAAAAGATGAGCACAAAATAAATTAGACTTCTGTATATATCGAAATACTGTTGATTTATAAGAAATATTCCTGAAGAACTGAAAGGGCTTTAGTTGTAGAATTATACTATTTTTATCTAAAGCTTGAAATACAATCTCGAATATATGACTTCAAAACATAAGAGCATTGTGCATGTACATTTGAGGTTTCTTCGTGAAAAAGGAAGCGTGCTTTATACGGCGAATACACCTACACATTAAAATTGCATCTTGAAAATGTAAGTGCGCTTTATACCAAAGCCATCTTGAAGAGATCAGGTCGTGACAGCCATTATATGACGTCCCGAAAGGGGGGAATGCTTTTCTACGCGCACTCGCTTTGTGAGGAATATAAAGCTCACGACATTTATTTCTTTTCAGGTCATAGACTAATATTTCCACATTTTATTGATTTTTTTTAGTTCTCACTTTGAATATTTTCTGATGAAAGTTATGTATTAATACGCTAGAATGATGTCTAATATTTTCCCGTAAAAGGGACAAATATCACTCGTGAAAGGCTCATAACAGTAGAAGAAAAATCTAAGAAAAAAACTGACTCAATGTAAAATAATTTCTATCAGATAAAATAAAAAAAAACTTTACTTTCAAAGAAAATTTGATAAGTAGAACATTAGAGGCATATTAATAAAAAAATCGCTTGAATTCATAAACATTTTGCTGGAGTTCCTTTTTCTTGTGAAAGGACATATTTTTTATGCTCATAGAATCAATAAATCATAACAAAAGAAAGAATTATATTTAAAAAAATGCATGCAAAAATATATACAAATATAGAAATGACAAACAGCCTTCAGATAGCCTTAGTTATACGCCAGATTAAACGGTAGCCTTTTTGTTAAAGCTTAAGACTTACAGTCGTGCTGCCATCTAGTAAATAGTTTTGAAGTATTGATCATTTTTAGTGTATTTTCATCAATACTGAGTCTGGGTTCGAGGCTCACATTGTGAAGCACGAAATACAGAATGGCCGCGCTTTTTTGCAGTGATGGCATTCATCCCTCAACATTTCGTCTCCAAAAAGATAAATTGTTTCATTCAAGTAAATCAATATAAGTTAAATAAAATAGTGGCATTTTTATTCAATTTATTTATTGAGCTAACATTGGATTAAAACCCAATGTTAAATCGACTAACAGTCGTGCTGCCATCTAGTAAATAGACGTGAAATGAAAGCGTTCAAAATTCATATCTCATTAATGACCCGAAAGAAATAAGTAAAGGAATTTTTCCGTGTTTTATTAATAAATGTTACAAATTAAGTGGTATAAGTCTAATTATGTTCAGAATCATACTTTATTTTACCAATTAGTGTTATTCAATTAATTTTCGATACTTTGTTTTGTTACCCAGATGAGTGAGATACTTTATATGCATATATGAGGAGAAAACATATAATATTCTTTTGAAATTTAAGGGGACACAGTACGATTAAATTCACAAAAATTGGTCAAAAATCAAAAATAACTTTTTTAGCCTAAATTATTCTTTATACACTTCTCTATAGCCTCACATATTTTTAAAACTCTAAACTTACAAAAAGCAGAATTGTAATAGCTTTTACGTACGTTTTTATTCACATCCCTATGGAAAATCAAAACTTTAAACTTACTTATCTCAGAGAAAAATAAAATAACTAGTTTGTCTTCATTGAAAATGCTAAGGCTTTTTTTCTATAGTGCCTAATGCTTTGAATTATTTTACCGATTGCTAATAGTACATGTAGCAAAAGTTGGTATGTATTTTTAAATCAAAGCAATACTTATATTTTTTAAGAAATTGAACTAAAAATTTATACATTTTTAAGGAATTTCCAATAAGCCTTCATAAAATGAAGTATTGTACGAATACCATTCATGTTATCACAAAACCCATACCAACTTTTGTTATACATAGTTTGATGTACTTGTAAACAAAATATCATGCATGTACGCAAATTTTTGTAAGACGAGTAGTATTTTAAAATCACTTCAAAAATGTTTTCCTTGAAAAATTAAATGGCTAGCTTTTTATGAAATTTTGAACACAAAACCTGTTTTACATAGTTACACATAGGAGGTTACATGTTACACATAGGAGGCAACCAAAAAAAAATTGAAAATCCTTAAATTAAAATTTTTTGCTTAAATCGTACCATGTCCCCTTCATTATTAGTTTTTCAAAACAAAAAAAAAAATCATACACTTAAGGTTGAGGTGGGCATTAAGTCGATCGCGATCGACCGGTGAACCGCCAAGACATTTGGAGTGACCACCTTCACACTAAGACCTAATAATCATACGAAGGTTTAGAAATACCGTATTTATTCGAATCTCAGCCGTGTTCCAAATTCTCAATAAGATTTTGTGAAAAAAAGTCTAAAAGGTGTGGTTTATCGATATATGATTTTACAAAATTAAATTAAATTTAAAAGGAAAACTAATAAGAAGTGAACAATTACCGTAAAATCCGACGTATAACGTGCACTTTGACCACAAAAAAAATATGATCGAAATTTACTGGCGAGCGTTATACGCCGGGTATAATAATAACAGCTTCAGAAAAAAAAGATAAGCAGGAAAAAAAAATTAGGCTTCTAGATATATCGAAATGCTGTTTTTTTTTTTTTTTTTTTTTTTTAAAAAATAACATTCTTTATGAACGTATAGTGTTGGAGCTCTTGAAGAGGGTTTTTTTTTTACAACTTGGAATAATAACTCGAATAAATGACTTCAAAACATAAAAGAATTTCTTATTCTGAAGGTCATTTCAAAAATGAATAACATAGCAACACATCAGATTTGGAAAGTTGAAAATCTATTCTTAAGCCTTTGGTACAAAATGAGCTACGTTTATGTTATTTTTTGTCAATTTTTCCCCATTTTCCCCCATTTTAGTAATAATAATTTCTTTTTCTGTTCTAAATTTTAGTGTATTTTTTAAATGTACTGATCTAAAGCCGACAAAATTCCTCATATCTCGATTTTTGTTAAAAAAAAAAGCTGTCGCAAGTAGTCGGATACCTTAAAATAATACTCGACTATAAAGTAATTATATTCACTACAACTCATTCTAATTTCCATCTTTCATTAATTACCCGTTCACACGGTCAATTCCTCATACTTTTAACACTTCGGGCATCAACCCTACTTCACTTCAATGTTTATTGCATCCACCACTGCTTCAGAGGACAAACCGTGTCATTCAGGAAACCCTCTTCTTCCTGAGAACACTCCAAAGTGAAACCAACGCCAAAACTGTGAATTTTGAGGTCATTCGAAGAGAATGAACCAACTATTGAGGTCTACGGTTGCGCGTGACCTTCGCCGAGCGGATAAGTTTTCACTTTCACTAACCAAGGCGTTTTCAAGGTTTTCTCTTCGAGAGCGGACGTTGGCCTCGATTCAGGTCTGGTAGTAGAGATCGATAGAGAACTTGAGTGTCACAAACCTCACTGGAATTGAATTGGTTGTGTTTCATTGAACTTGCGCTATGTGGTTTGAATTATAGAAGGTGAACTTGAAAATAAACTTTGGTTTGTTTAGTGTTAGATGAAACGTACGAAAAATAAAATCGTAGAGCTTCCGGAAGTTTTATATTAAGTTATATACATATCAAATCTTTTTAATACGTATTTGTAAGATTTTTGTATGCAACATTTTTATCTGAAAAAGGAATTTTCAAATATTTAAATATCATTTATATTAAAATATTTAATTTTTCCAAAAACAGAAACTACACAAGACCATTATAGTTTCTATTGTTATTAAATTTAATTAGAGAAATATAAATATGTTACATGACAGAGTTTCGCAATGGTGAAAAAAAATGACATAATTTTAAAATTTAGTTTTGGAAAATAGCTTCCTTGATCATTTTTACTATGCATATTCAAAGTAAATTTTGGTAAAATTTAGACATTCCCTCATCTCATTTTTAAACTTAATATTTGTTCTTTAAACTTTTTCCCAACGAATTATATGACTATGGAATTTTTAAATATTATAATATTTTTAGCATACACATTGTTCAATTCTATGATTTAAATGCTATCCTTCATTATTTTAATAATTATTAATCACCCTTTTTTGCTTTAGCAAAATTGATCAGGTAACCACCTATCAAATTGTTTATGTTACATTTCGAACCTGCTTTAATAAAAAGGAACTCAATTATAAAAAGAAAACGAAAATTTTATCAATAAAATTTTTCTTTTTAAAGTTACATTCGACTGAGGTATTTTTCAATTCCTACTATTAGCTCACTGTCTCCTTATATATATATTTATATATCTTGATCAAATTTTCAATCGTTAGATAATAAAATATTTTCTTTCATCCAATCAAGTTTAAATACATTTTTAAAACTTGTAGTGGATGACACTTGATGTTAATACAGTTTTATCAAATATTAATTCATTAATTACCGGTTTTCGACCATCGGACTCCAGACCATCAGGCCTGAGTTCGAGGCCCGATGCCACCAAATGCCCTCCGAGTTCATTAATTAAATCAGTGGGTCCGAAAATCTTGTGGGCGGTCTTATCAGAAATGACGAGTGCAGGGGACTGGAGAATATTTCACTCCCCTCGAGTTCTATGCCTATATTAAGGAGGTGGAGATAGGTGGTGTCGCCATCTATCGTTAAGAAATCCAACCTGTCTCCCAGGCTCTGGCAAATTTCATTTCTTCCCTTCGGGAAGAACACTCCAACAACAACATTCGGTTTTCAACGCCAACTTAGATTTGTCTCCATTATTGTAACATTGTAACTGTAAAAACAATAACAAAAGTTGGCATCGAAAACCGTTTTTTCAGCCAAACTGGTCAAACCGGGTGTGCATTGTTGCAACAATGCTGACAAATCAAACTCTTTTTTCAATTCCTACTATTATAGTTCACTTTCTCTGTCTCTTTCTCTCTCCATATATATCTTGTTCAAATTTTTAATCGTTAATAAAATACTTTCTATTCATCCATTCAAAATAGGAATTGATTAAAAAATTTTTTTATGCTACTTGTTTTATTATTTATTTTTATTTTTACTCAGATAGAAGTAAACATAATCATAAAATGCGCTGAGTGATGAATTATCTGTACGTATTTCACCATTTAAGCCATTGCCTATATTCACAGTTTTCAAAGGAACAGTTTTAGACAATTTAAATTAACAGTTTTAGAATTTAAACAGTTTTAGAATTCAAATGTAGTAATTGCACACTCTGTTCATTTGTTCGACATTATTGCATGAAATGTAGAAATAGTTCAATAAGGATAAAAAATATGCTAAATGCTTCTGTTATCTAAAAATATTTATCCGATAATTAATTCTGAAAATTAAAATTTTATAGCTTTATTCATCGCTATTGTGTTCTATTTTAAGAAAATAAATATTATCAAAAAATGTAATACTTAGGCTCGTAAAATACAAATAAGTTAAGAAATCAAACTCTCTTAAAAATAAAATAAACAATAAAACAATATCTATTTACAGTCATGTAAAAAGTAAATATGAAGTGATGAAGATAAATAAATAATACTATAATGAAATTTACTTTTTTTATTGAAATAAATCAGTCAGCTGTTTAAATCTCAATTTAGCCATTAACAATACATTTGAATTTATGATGCTTGTATATTCTTGATTTCTATAAAATATCCAAAGCATAAAAATTCCCCCGAAAAGAAAAAAAAACCGTTTTCTTAAAATATTTTTAATTTACAGATTGAATATAAAATAATTAAATAATCCCTTACAAACAATAAAATATTTACCGAAACACGGCATGTAAAGCGCACCGCCGTATTCTGCTACCCTTACTTTCAAGTTTTTTTTTTTTTTTTAATGTTTAGGTATATTCGAGCACCCTCTTTTTTATGAAGAAACCTGAAGTATACGTGCACAATTCTTTTTCTTTTGAAGTTATTTATTCAAAGTATTATGCAAGTTTAAGGGGGGGGGGGGGGAGTAGTATACTGCTAGAACTACAACCCCTTAGGTTCATAAGGAATGCTATTTATATTAAATAAACAGTATTTCAATCTACGTAGAGGTCTAATTTTTTTTCTATGTTCATCTTTTTCTTATTTTTAAAGCTCTCATTTTTATTACCCTGCGTATAACGCGCATACTAAAAATTTCGATCTTATTTTTCGTGTTAAAAGTCCGCGTTATACGCCGGATTTTGAGGGATTTCATGTTATCAAACACTTTACGAGAGAATCATTTCTTTTCTTTTTTTAAATTGCAATGTAAATTCATGGCATTTATTACTTAAAAAATATAATTTAATTGGTTATGTACAATTTTGTTTATCAACTTATCCAACAAGGAATTTTTTAAAAAAATTCTATATAAATTCTCAATTTGAATCTTAATTACTTTTTAGAATTCTTTATTATCAAATAAAAGCATGAGCATCTCTAAATTTCTCCATAATTAGGAAATGAAAATTAAATATCTTATAAATTTTGTATGACTTTTATGTAAATTTATTTTTTTCCGTATCAGCTTATAGTATTTTAATAAGAACAGTTAGAAAGGATTAATAATAGAAAGAAAGGAGCAATAAAAAACTAGCCGAATAACAAGCTAAAGTTTCCACGATCACTTTTTAAAAAAAAAATTTCGTTGATAAAAAATTTATTATTTTAAAATTGATAAAGTACAATATTCCTTGAAATCTTTTTTTTTTCTTTTCATTTTTCAAACATTATTTTTTATTTGTTGATAACTAAATTTTTCTTTGTGGTACAAAATTTAAATAAAACATCATTTTTAAGCAGCTATCACACTCCCAAATTATGGCATGAAATAGTGTATCAACACTGATACTTATTATTAAATGTTGTAGTTAGTCCTACCTTTAAAATTACTTTGAATGATAATAGATGGCGCTACTTATGCTGAAAATGGTGCCAATATTAATATTGCTGCATCTATTCCAAAAATCAGACGTTACATAATGCTAAATATGTTTTGGCAAGCTGAATGGGGAGAAAAAAAAGTAAAAACTTTTTCTGATACGTTTAAAGTTTTTCTTTAACATTATCTTCCTTCTCGAATTTTTAAGTTCACTTAAGATGTATGCTTAATTCTTTATTTTTATTTTTGTAACTTGAAAATGACAGGAATAGTTTTCATCTTGCTCTTTTTCTCTCTCTCTGTCTCTTTAATTTTTCCCTTCCTAAATATAAAGTGAGAAATTTCCATCAACGTTTGAGGATGATTCCATCAAAGGTTGAATTACAGTTATTAAAAAAATAATCATTTTCAGATTTATCTACCTGATCTTAGAAGGAAAAAAATAACTGTTCCAAAACAAAAATGAAATATTGCTAGGTATATTTTATATTCCACTTTTTAAAAAATACTGTTATTTAATAACATCTGTAAAAGCATATTAAAATTCGATATAACAAGTCAAAATTCTTCAATTCGAGTAAGTATAAATGGAATTTTTTTTAATTAAATAGGTTTTTTAATTAAGCAGACCGACATTGATGTCAGTCTTTTAAAAGTTTTCTTTTTTCACGATTTAATTAGTAACAGATCTAGATAAAAAAAATACATATTCGATTGAAATGTTTGTTATGTGATTTTCATAAAAAGCATCGCAGCATTAAAATGACACAAAAAAATTAAAGATAAATTATAATTATTTCAAAAATATCTTTGACTTGGAGGAAAAATAAAATAAAAAAGGGACACCGAATTTATATTTGACACTTTCAATATCGTGTGTTTGATGGTTTAATTTTTTTTCAATTATTGTTCCTATATTATGATCATGCCTCTTATCCTGCAAATACGAAACAGAAAGTAATAAAAATTAAAAATTATATAAAACTATTTTGTTTCAGGAAAAAATAGATTCTACCAAGAATGTACCAAGTATTTTGCTTTTATTTAAATACTTGTAAGAATCTTGAGAACTTGTGTATGCCTTTATTTTAGATGCTGTAACATATTTTATGATGACAATTGGATGGATAATTGATTAATAAAATTCTTCTTGACAAAATAAAGAAACGGCGTTATTTTTTTAAAACCTGATAAGATTATCCAAACCAAGAAGAATAAAATATATATTAGTAAGACTTGGGCACATAATTATGACGCTAGATGGCGCTTTTCTCAATTGTTTATTCTTGCGTCTTCGTAATTGTTACAATCAAAACAATGCTCTTATATATAGTGACGGATTTATAAAAGACCAATTTGTGATAATCCTTCCCATGTTGATAAGTCTCACCAGCAGGCTGAGAAACATAACACTACAGAAATATTATGATAGACTTTTGGGTCTACCACACAAATTAGCCAACATCTCTGGTTGCATTACTTCTTTTAACCAATCCGTCAAATCAAAATCCTCGAGTTTTCCTCCATACTCAGTTGGTAAAATGTCAGCAGGAAAAAAATTCAGAAGCTCTTCTGGAGATGAATGAATATGTATCTAAAAAAAAAAAAAAAAATATTAAAACACAAAAAAAAAAAAAAAAAAAAAAAAACATTTTTCTTCATAGATAAATTAAAAATTTTTTTTAAAAAAAATGTTCAGTCATAAGACTTTTGAATTTTTTTTTTTGAATAAATCCAATTTGTTTTTGTGTTGTAAGGCAAAAAACTAAAAAAAAAAAAAAAAAAAATTAAAAATTTTTTAAACAATTTTTTTTAATTGAAGTTTTTAAATTTGTTGAACTATTTTAAAATCACAACACCATTTTTAAATATACTTATTTGCTGCAAACTATTGTTGTTAAATTTTATAGCATGGGACTCATTAACTTTGATAAGAAATGCCAACTTCAATATAACGAAATTTTTGAATTCTAGTGTTTCATATACAAATAGCGAAAAAAACTATATCAGTTCTTTTATTCTTTAACTTTTTAAATTTTTTAAATGAAAACGCACTAGTTTTGCTGTAGAACGAAATTAAATGAACTTGCGAAGTTTAGAGAAAGCATTGCCCTCAAGGCTGGACCGTGACCTTTGGGGGCCCTGGGCTAACGATATCTGGGGGCTCCTAAATAATTAAAAATTTTGCCTTTTTCTTAAAAAATTATTGTGCGGAAAAATTTTAAATATACGAAACTTAAAGTTTTCCCCCAAACAATTTAAATACGTTATAAGCAATAATATAATTTACAAAAAAAAACCCCTTTCTACGCTTTTATTCTGAATATTCTTTTATTTGCTCATCACATTATAATTGCTAATAGACTGTAATTAATAGAGTATACTAATACACTCTGTTAATTACCAAGCTACACAATTAAAGTTTTGGAGAAGTACAAAAGAGGCTTTTAGTGGTTTTTATGTTATTTAGTGTGCTGATTTCGAAAATGACCTGCATTTTTCCCCATCACAAGAATTTTTATAAAATCGATATTTAACCAAAGACCCTATTTGAAAAGGATTTCTCTCAAACAATTTAGCCTGGGAAATTTGGCAAAAGTGGTTTTTATCCAGTTAAATCTTTGTAAATATTGGTTCTTGAGGAGGCAAATTAAAATTTCCCAGAAATTAGATGTGAGTAAGTGAGTGAATATTAACGTCGCACTGTTCAGCTACACGAGAGATTTTGGCAATGGACCACACAATTTTGAACCATGGTAAAGTGACGAGGACGATACCCGAGCTGGCTCTCCTAACTATCACACCACACATACTGGAGAACGTTTGAGCTCTCGACAGATTTAACATGCATCGTTTCCCTACACGGAGGGTGTTCAGCGGCACTAGTCTCGAATTCATGACATGCCTGCCATGAGTCCGGTACTTTGGATACTAGCAATTAGATGAAAACCATTGTTTCTAGACCTCACTGACTGTCTCTGGCCATGAGAAAAACAAGAAATTTCCTTGAGGTTTAAGCATTTTGCATCTTATTATGGTGTAGTTTCTAAAAGAAAATTACTAGCATACTATTTTAATTTGTTTTTATTATTTACATAAAATATATAGACGATTTTCGAAACTAATAATTATTAATTTCCGCGTATTCGGTGGTAGGGCGAAAGAACAAAAGTAAATTGTTCTTGCTTTCTAAAATAAATTTGATATGGTATTTCGGGTATTTTATTTTTGATTTGTGTCAATTTTTTACTGGTTTATTTTATTGTATTACTATTTTGATTGTAAGCACCTTTTCTGTTTATCTTCAACGGGGAACGGGGGCCCCCTAGAACCCGGGGTCCCTGGGCTGCAGCCCATTTAGCCCATACGTAGATCCGGCCTTGATTGCCCTCCAGTGGATTCCCAGCCACTGTAACATTTCTGGAAATGTGAAAGCAGATAGGCTTGCCAAAGAGGGATGTCTGATGTCCCATCCTGACTCTTCCTTGCCTCTGCGTAACATCAAAAGAATCATTTACAGTAATCTGCATATTAATAGAGCATATTAATATGGTGAAGCAGCTGCAGGTAAAAGGTGGAATATCTTGCTGAACAAAAGTGACAGAGTCCCCAATTCCCTGCTTCGATCTGTTGGAGTTGCATGCTTTCGTTTACTTACTGGACATGACTACTTGCAAAGGCATGTACATTGCATTGGAGTAAAGGATTCTTCTTGTTGCCCTCCATGCAACCAGGGGGAAATGGATGGTGACCACCTCAAACACTGCCCTATTGTTTTAAAGTTTTAATGGAGGCGAATTTAATAGAGGAAAATTTACTCTATGGAGGCGAATTTTAATTCTTTTTGTGCTTCGTCATCATTTTATTGGGCTGCTCGTCAACTAATGGCAGAGATGCCAAAGATGGGCGTACGATGAAAAAAAATTCTTTAACTTTTTTGCTACAAGATTTATTGGATGTCAAATCTCTCATGATCTATAAATTGCGCCCTGGTTTTGAGACAGATGTAACTAGCATTCAAACAACTTAACTAAATTTCAAACAACAGTTAATGCATTTCTCACATCATTCGACGTTGTGAATGATTTCAGATGTGATGCTTTTTGCTTTCAGAAATCTTGTGTGTGATCATTGATTCAATATTTTAGCTCGGGTAAATACAAGGGATTCTGAAAAAGTTATTGCGCTGGATTAGAACCCGCGACCTATGGGTTCGTAAGCACGCAACATAGCACTAGACAAAAGGGATAACTCCTGTCCGGAGACTGTTACTGGTTGACTTAGATACTACCACAGTGCCAGCTTAGGTGTTGTCTTCGTCACTTGACCATGGTTCAAAATTACGAGGTCCGTCTCCAAAAGCCCTCGTGTAGCTTTACAGTACAACGTTACTATTCACTCACTCTTTTAAAAATGAAACGAAGAAGAAATGAGTAAGTTTATAAAAAATTGCAGTAGAGAAATTTTAAAAATCTACACAGATAGATTATAAAATATATCATAAGAAAACAATTTTTTAAAAATGAAAAGTAATTGCAGTAGAAAGCAATAAATGCTTTATGAAACTTTCTTAATTTTTTCTGAATTTAGAACTCAAAGATTCAAGAACTCAAAGAACAATACAAATTATAAATAAGTAGCTGATACAATTCATAAGTTTATGGATAATGTATATAATTTAATAAATATAATTTAATGAAGTCATTTTACTTTATTTTATTCTTAAGGTATCCGACTACCCTAAAATTGTGAATTTTACCAAATATTGGCAATTTTTTTTATGATTTTAATTTATAAGCCATCTTAGTAGATTTATAAAAATTCCAAATTTATTATTTTCCGTTCTCTAGAACAAAAACTACAAGTGTTTTAGTAAAAGCAGATGCCATTGCTTTAAGCAAGATGCCTAACTTTAAAACGCGTTTTATTCCAAAAGGTTTTTTTTAAATGCTCAAACCGGCCAGCGATTGCTAAAAAAGTTTTGAAAATAATTAAATGAAATTTTTTGTGTATACTCTGTATAATAGAAGTATTTTAACCTTCAGATTTATCAATCACTGTTTTATTAAAAAATTTACAGTCTCTTATGTGAATACAATCACTGTTTTTATAAGCAATTTCATATAGTAACTAAGAAAAAGTGCTCTAGTTTTTGTAAAAATTAAAATATCTCTTATCCTGAAGGTTATTTCAAAAATGAAGAACGTAGCAACACATCAGAATTGCAAAATTGAAAATCTGCACATAAACTTTTAGTTCAAAATGGGCCGCGTTTATGTTATTTTTTGTAAATTTTTACCCGTTTTTTCCCATTTTAGTAATAATAATTTCTTTTTTCTCTTCTTAGTTGTAGTATATTTTCTTAAAATATGCTAAACAAATCTAAAATAACAAAAAAAATCCCCTTATCTCCATTTTTTAAAAAAAAAAAAGTTTTTGCAAGTAATCGGATACCTTAAAAGAAGGTCAATCACTTGTTTCTAATATTCATGTTTAAGGAAAAATTCAGAGAATTACTTAAATTTTTTTTGTTTCTTGTCACTCTTAATTCTTTTAAATTAAATAATATTTTATATTTATAATTATCTCTTCCAACTAACCTTTCTTTTTAATTCCTCCGTAAAAAAATGCTTCATAATCTCGATGCAGATTTTAGATGTTATGGATGGATTAACAAGATGATAACTATGAATTCTTGCAGGCAGGCAATTCTAAAAAGAAAACATACATTTATTTTTAAAAAAATTATTTTTAAGATATTTTAATTTTAATATTTAATACAAATTTTATCATTTCATAATTATGAAAAAATATTAACTAATCATTGAAGAGAGGAAGAAGTAAATAGTTCAACAAAAAGCCATACAATATTATGCATTATTTTCTGTTGTAATATAACAGAAATTCAATGCAATATCATAGCTTGATTGCAGCAAAGTAATTTAAAAAGTTTATTTTTTTCAAACTTATTTTAATTTAGAAATATCCCAGTAATAAACTTTTAAGATTATTTTCCCATTAAATTATTAATAGGAATATTCTAGGCTTTGCAGTTAATTTTACGAGGAATATTCCGAAAATAAATTTCATCACGTTGTGGTGACCTATAGCCACCCCTTACCTTAATACCTTCCTGTCTATCTGAAAACCCGGCTGGATGTGTAGGCGATGATCTAACGACATTATTCCAATTCAAACGGATTTATTGATTCATATCAGATATTATGAACAGACACAACACAATTATAATTAAGATATATAAACTAAGGTAGAGTGCAGAGGTGAGATATAACTACGCGTGGATAATAATACAGAATTTCAACTGAATATAGGACAGCTTAAACACGCACAATTACAACTACGTCTCACACTAATAATGAGATTTACTTAATCAAAGTCACTATACCTTATATTTTACTGCTGCGGTTCCTTCGTGACGAACTTCAGGCACTAGCAATCGTTGGATGAGTTGCCGATGACTCCACGTTCCGTAATATATTTATTTACACAATTCTTTTTAATCTTCACTATCCACTCCTCTCTGCGTACATCAAATGTATCCCTCGCTTAACTCGTCAACAACTGCGCGTCGACAGTTCGCTCTCTTCACTTTACTTTAAATCATCTCACTTGACTTCTCACTTCCTCTTACTTAGCTCTCTTGAATTCGCGAAAACCGAATTTATATAACATTTTTCATTTACATAAATCACGTTTGGTTTCCCGATGATGGTTGGTTGAAATAAATATTTTGATTGAAAGGGAAAAAGAAGAGATCAGTGAAAATCCGTATAGATCCGTCACAACGTCTTTGAACAGGATGATGTTATGGGGGAAGAAATCATTGCCATAAGAACCCACTTCCATTGCTGGTTCAACAACGGAAGTAGTGTCAGTGTAAAGGCTTTATCACACGTAAGCGTTTGGAGCAAATTTCCACCCGATTCCGAACAATTTCTACTAGTTGACATAGCCATGGTTCCGAACAACTTTCCCTCAGTGAGCTGAAAACGTTGCTCCAAATAAAAGTTGCTTGAAATTCCAGCCAATGGGGTTCTTCTTTACCCTACGTCATAAACAAGATGGTGGTGAAGATGGTAGCTTCGGTATCATCCAACGCATCAGATATAACGTACACTATTTTAATGGTGTATAACACTTTAATGGCGTATAATATTTTAAACAGAATGGGGCCCCATTTCTGTTTACACCCATCAACAAGAGCGTGAGCGAAATAAAAGAAGTAATATTAGATGTTCCTTTTCGAAACAGAAAAAGTGGCGAGTAATTTTAATGTGGAGAAAGAGCGCGGCTGATATCAGAGCATGTCATTTTATCTACGGCAACCCTTCAACCTCAGATTCGGCGAAAATTTGGGCCAAAAAGTTACACGAAAAATGTACGTGTGATACGGCCTTAAGAAAACTGACGCCAAAAGAAGAAAAAGCAGAAAAAGATCGGCGTGCCTGAGGTTATTCGAGTACAAATTACGTTATGTTGGCAAAGAGGTTGCCAATATTGGTCGCATGCTGTTATCCAATAAGAATGGGACTGGAGTATCCGCCATTTACGAACGCTTACAGACCGTGTATGTTGAAGAGGCCATGACTAGTCAACTGGTAGAAGCTGATGTTGTATGTTCAGTGAAGGAAGACAGAGTATGGAAGATGAAGGTTGAAGTGATCCACATCCACGAATGATAACAACATTGTGGGAATTCCTTACATTACAAGACACCAAGTCTTACGAAAGTGGTTTCTTCAAAATGCGACAAACGTCACAATGTTCGTGATGACAGTTTAAAAATGGTGCAGGATGTGTAGTTCATAATACCCTGCTGTATTTTGTTTTGGTAATAAATTTTCCGTGTAAAAACAGTGATGAAATTTACTTTTAGAGAGTTCCCCGTACTAAAAATCATTTATATAGTGTGTGTATATATATATCCAACTCTTTTTTTCACCGTAGATACGTTCCTTGGAAAACCGTGCAAGAAAATAGTGTAAAAAAATACACTCGGCATATAGTAAATTTGGTGATAGTGCCCCAACTTTAAAAATCGTGTAGGATGAAAGATCTCTAAGTATTTCCCCAAAAATCTGTGCAAAAAAAGTAATAATTAAAAAGCCACTTTACATATTTATAAAACAAAAATAATTCATTTTTACTGCAAAAAAAAATTCTTTTTAGAAAAAAAAAGAAAGAAAATTCAGTTTGTAAGTACTGTAGAAAGTCGTTTATCCGAAAAAATTGGGACCGGACACCTTTCGGATACGCGATTGTTCGCATAACCGAAAGCGATCCATGCAGTATATGTTATTAGACACTATGCAAATATTGAAAATTATCCCATGCGGGAAACGTGCTTGAAGAAAATGCAAAATAGGTGCAAAATGTCGCAATTTTACCTTGATTGAGGAAAATTATCGCTTATTTTTCGCTGTACCATTGTACACCTTCTTTTTTTCAATGCAAGGTCTCTGATTTTCTTCAGCAGCAGTAGTTAAGTAGGACAGCACTCTGATTGTTGTTCGTACAACTCCATAGCTGTCTCTAACGTAGAAAAACGCGTCGGCATTTGTTACTTTCGTTGTTGTGCTCGTCTTCATCCATTTCATCGTCGAAAGGGTCGGATTCTTCTTGCACGGAAGTCACAATATCGTCATCATTTAGTATTTGAAATCCACAGTCTTCTGCTTCGCATGCCATCCAGGTTTCTACATGAACAAAACTTAACAAAAGAGCACGTATACACCCCTCACTTGGAAACAAACTGACCTAATATTCCGCGCAGATGTTTACCAAATCACACAACTGAAATGCCCCAAATATCTCTCACCTTGGATTTTCCCGTCACTTTTAACCTCACGCGAAACAACTGTTGAGCTTTGCACTACTCAAAAACGTATCCGGACTTTGGTTCGGATATCTGACGCTCCGGATAGTAAACGTTCGGATAAACGACTTTCTATGTACATACAAAATATACAAGTTCAAATTGAAATTAAGAATAAAACTACTAACAAGCGAAACTATTCATCGCTATTTGATAACAAATGAGCACGTTTGTTACGAACTGGATCAAAAATCTAGTCAGAAGATGTGTCTTATATGAGCACAGCAGTCGGTTTGGATTGAAATGAAGGATTTCGTTCGTTATTAAAGACTTTGTCTATTTTTATTTATTTTATTTTTTTATTTATTTTTTTTGTTACGAAGTTCTGCTATTAGTGGCTAATTTTTATTTCGGTTTCTCAAGCTGCTTTTTTATTTCCGATATCCTGCTACATCAGAGCGACTGACTCACATTCACACTTCCCTGGGTTCGAATCCAGGAATCACGATTTTCCTCATTTTTATTTTTCATCTCTCTAAAATTACTTGTTGCTGATTTTATTCAAATTTAAAATTTTCTCTATCATCCAAATTGCATTTTTTAAAATCATTTATAGCCTGTAAAAAGGATGTTTTTTGGATTTTTATTCACCCAAATGCATTCTCACTACTGTCTACGATCGATTTCAACGGCTGCATTCTTATTGGCCACTCATCTAATTCTGACTTCATTTTCAGTGCTCTGCACTGTTTTTGAAGCTCTTTTTCTCGCACTAAATGCATTCTTAAACCTTTAATTTATCTTTATTATTTTTAAACGAATAGTATTCTAAATTTTTTTAAAGTAATTTAATCTAACAAAGGGCAAGAGTTAAAACGTTACAGTCATCCAAAATCCTAAAGATTGGAGGTTAAAGCTCGGAAGAGCTCGGAACTCCGCTCCCCCCCCCCCCCAGCGATTCACATATCCTGCTACATAAAACTTACGATTACTTTGAAATTTCAATGCACGTTCTATGTCAGGATCATGAGCAAGAAAATGTTGTTCTATACTTGTAGCAAATTTAAATGATCTGTTAACAGCTGAATTTCACTTTCGACTACTTCATTATCGGCATTATTGTCATAAACTGTCATAAATTCAATCATACCGTCCTTATCCAAAGGGTACGAATCCCCCACAAAAATTGAGGGTTCCGTGATAGAACAAAAAATACGTATAAAAAAACTTCGTTAAGTTCATGTACCGTGTGAATTCAAAATCGTATAAAACAAGTAATATAAAAAATAAATTAAGTCATTTCCTACTTTTAATGGATGAATAGAAAGTATTTTATTGACGATTCAAGATGTGAACAAGATATATGTATATATATACAGGGAGAGAGTGAACTAATAGTAGGAATTGAAAAAATAGCATGATTTGTCTGCATTGTTGCAACAATGCACACGCAGTTTGGCTGAAAAACCGGTTTTCGACGCCAACTTTTATCATTGTTTTAGCAGTTACATTGTTACAACAATGGAGACGAATCTAAGTTGGCGTCAAAAATATCAGTAATTAATTAAATTAAATTCATTAATCGGTAATTAATGAACTAATATTTGAAAAAAAAAGTTTTAAAATCAAGTGTCATCCAGTACAAGTTTAAGAAAATTTATTTGAACTTGATTGGATGAATAGAAAGTATTTTATGAACGATTGAAAATTTGAACAAGATAAATATATGTAAAAATATATAGAGGCAGTGAGGTAATAGTAGGAATTGAAAAAATACTGAGTAAAAACGAGTTGGGTATATATATATATATATAATATTAAATTAATTTACTAATACATAAGTTATAAAGTAAAACATCAAACACAAGTAAATATTAAAATAATAAAAATAACAAAGATCAAAATAAGATAGTTATCGTAACACAAAGGCAAAATCCTTAGGCTCAAGGATAATATAAGACGCATGCGAGACAATTAGACAATAGTTTCAGAATAAGACACATTAATTCATTTTATTGTACTACCTGACACCCATGATATAGAAGGTAGAGGTTCTGAGGAGTGCAGTGTCTAAGATGCCTGATGGGGTTACTTTTGCAGTTTAAAATTGCCTTGAATCCATTCACTTGTGTCATTGGATCCCGTATGGATTGAAGTGTCACAATGGCAGCCATACGTTTTACTTCTATCACAGGAAACTCCTCCGGTATCCAGTTGTCTAAAGAAGAATACAAATAATGCATAAATGAAAATCGTAATTAATGCATTTTAAAATCAATACAATTAAATTTTTTCGATGATTTATACAGGACGGTGCCGAATTCGACCCATAAATTCGTAGTGGTGATAGTAGGTGGCATGGGAACTAGACCACAAATCACCACAGAACATGGGGTCGCCAAGTCACATTTAGTCGGAATAATTCACAAAAACATTCATGAAGGGTGGGATGTGGAGTGGAATGAAAAGGAGCAAAAAGAGATAAGGAATATACGAGGGTCACTCTGAACTTTTTGAGATACTCCTAGGTTTTTAACGTTATACTTACAAAATTTTAAGAGTGTTCAAAGTAGTCTCCTCCAGCATCAATGCACTTTTGTAGACGAATTTTCCACAAATTAAATGCCTCAAACCATTTATTTCATTGAATTGATGAAAAAATGCATTTATAGCCACATCGATCTCTTTTTCTGAATAAAAACGACATCCACGTAAATTCTTTTTTAGATTGAAAAGTAACTTAAAGTCACGCATAGCTAGATCCCCAGAATAAAGTGGATGCTCTATCAGTTTAATCTTTTTTTGTTTAAGAAACTCTTGATATGGCTGCGTGGAAAGATGCATTGTGAAGGAGAAGCATTAGTCCCCTAACATTCACTTCTTGGAGAATTTCTGGAAGACATTTAGAGGTATACTAGCTTGGTGTTACTGTCTTCTGTCCTTTAAACTGGGTGGCTTTCACCAATCCCGTACTTCTGAAGAAAACGGCAAACAATACTTTTTTCATTCCCCTTGTCTTTTCAACAATGTCGGCGTACTATCATCTTCAATGACCCATACTTTGCTTTCTTGACGTGTTGGAACGTCAAATAAACGGTATGTTCGTTTTTATCACCCGTTACAATTTTAAGAATGATGCGGTGACCACCATCATTTAGGAATTTATGGGTTTTTTTACTGATTCTGACACATTCCTCTTTTTGGTGCTCAGTTAGATTATGGGGAACCCAACGACAAACTACTTTTTTTATATGCAATTCTTCATGAATAATTTTGCATAGGGTAGCGGAACCAATGTTAAGTTCTTTCAGCATCATTTGGTAGGTACAGCGATTATCATCCATTAATAGTTTTCGTCCGTTACATTATCCTGGATAACTGCCAACCACGCGCATAGCCTTCCTGTGTGTTCTTCATCCTGAAGAGAATTGTGATCACTGCAAATTTTTTTATGCCATCTAAATATAGTAGAACGACAAGGAGATTTATCCCTAAATGCTAATTGCAGCCGTTGAAAGTAATCCTCTTGATTTAATCCAGCTTTAAAGTCATAGCACGATCATGTTCTCGCGTCAACTCCACTTTCTCTTCTGTCTAAAATTTATTCTACGCTAAGCAACTTGAAGTAAATCAGTAAAAAAAATCGTCTGCTATATTAAAACACTTGGTTTTTTCAAATTAAACCGTTAATTTTGTTTGGTAACTTCTCATCAGCGCACATCTCAAAACTTTCAGAGTTACCCTCGTATTTATTACAAATAAATCATGTTTACAATACTAGCAATGCATCACAGCTCGATTTCAAAAAGGTAACGACAAGTGACTGTCACAGGAATTGCGTAAAAATGAGGCCGGAGTCATAGCACTGTCGACACCGATGAACGAAGGATTGTCAGACGCGTTCATATATATCCAGAGTGCTGGTGATGTCAACTGAAGTGACGAGAATCCGCAAAGCGAGACCTTTCATTGTAGCTACCAGGGTCTCACATACACAAACGATTTCAGGTGGTCCCAGAAGATGAAATCCAAGGAATTGAGCTCCGGGGAGCATGGAGGAATAGGTTCACCGCGTCCAATCCCCCTCACGGGATATGTAGGGTGAAGGTGGCTACTCCCCCTAATCGAAAAATGTGCTGGTGTATTACAGTGCTACTATCCATGAAAGGTATCTAGATCAAGACTAATTTCATGTATTTACTGATGGCTCTGCCACAGCCTTCTTTGGTGGAGCCTGAGCTGGTGCTCTTTTAATCTTAAAGAACCTCTTAGTGCCTGGTCAGTCAATTTTGATGGTGAGATTTTTGCAATATTTATGGCTTTCAGAGCTATTAGTGCTACTCCTGGTCAAAATATTGTGATATTCATAGATTCTCAAGCCACAATTAAGACCGTATCTGGCTACAATCTGTTCCTATCAAGTTTTGATGGGAATAGTCACCAATAGTTGCTTGCACTCGAACTCTTTTGAGTGCAAACAATTAATTAACTCATTTCTTAGCGCCGGAAGATAGGTTGTCCTTCAATGGATCCCATCTGATTGCGGCATTCATGGAAACGAACAAGCCAAGTTGGCCAAAGAGGTTTCTACGCTGAATCCACCTTACTTTCCAATGCCTCTTCGAAACACCAAGCGACTTGTCAGGAACAAATTTCGTCAGAAAAGCATATCCAATCATACAGAACCTGCTGTTGGTAAATCTTGGTCCCGTCTGCTCGATGGCTAAAGACGTGGTCAACTTTTTGCCCTACCTACGATGGAGGGAATGGCATGTTCTAGAGTCATCACCGCACATAATTACCTGCAGGCTGATCTGTTTAAGATTGACCTAGCTGATTTACCGCTCTGTCCTCACTATAAATCCGTGCCAATGACTGGGGAACATCTATCCGATTGCCCTGTTCTTCTTCATATTCTCTCGCAAGATACCTGTAAAGTTCTTCCTCCAAATAGCGCAACATCTGCTTTATATTGGACTGCAAGACGCTTTATGTCCGAGAGAACGTTGGAGGGGGGTTAGTTTTGAAAAACATTTTAGTGCATGAACCACACATCGTGAGGCACAGTGGCTGATACTCCCTGCAGCAACTCCTAGAGAACGTGCTATACGAAAACATGGCATTTTACGCCATTGAGGCATTCAGGCAGCATATTTTAACCCCCGCATTCGTTTGGCCTCTTCTGGTCCATCGTCTTTCCAACGGTTACTATTATAGCGATTTTCACCGACTAAACGGGGTTTACGATCCCATGTTTTATGGTGAATTGTCTTCTCACGCTACTTACTAATACCCTCTTGAAGTTGTCGGGCGAATTTGGCAACACTCTTTATATGCTTGCGCAACCAAGACATTCAATGTAACTAACTATCCAAGTGATAAGGCTTCATTTAATAAAGAAATAAGCGAACGGTAGAGCTTTATAGAAACTATCATCGATTAATTAAAAGAAAATCATGAAAGGAAATTCAGAGATTTCAGTGTGTTACTATTTACGAGAATTAGTTATTTTCAATTATATGAAAAGTTTTTAAATTTTAAGAATCAGATTTTCAGGAATTTGAAGCTGCGAATCTATTATGTAACTTCCACTTCCTCTCCTTCCACATCCTCCGAACCGAACCTTTAAGTCATGCGCTTATTAATTATTGTATATATATGCCTATTGTGCATGACATGATTGTCCAAAATGAAATCCGGAATAGAAGTCGCTAAAACAAACGAAAATCCCAATACAATATACTCCCGGAATGCAATCGCCGATCCGTTTCAGAGCGGTTTGTAATCAAATGAGGAAAAAGTTAGAGGGTAAGCGTTGGTTAAAAAAAAATTATAAAATTGACCAAATAAGCAAAACCAGCTACCATGCAGGTATAACCTCAACGACGGAAAAAATTTCGTATATTCTAAAAGAACCCTGGAACCGCATAATCGTTATCCGATTTGTCGACACAACTAGCAACAAATTTGAACATACTTTCTTCAAGAAAATGAGGTACATTTATCCACTAAAGTGATCTAATAAAATATAGCGTCCTATATTAGTTATCATTAATTATCTCCGCTCATACATTTTCAAAGAATCTGTTTTGATGGCTTCTTGAACGTGTTGCATATATAATTTGCTTTTTGAACGTGTTTCATATGACCTGCACTCGACTGTTGTTGTTGCTTATGCCACCTGACTGGCATAGTCAGATCGAGGCCCACGAAATTCATCATGGCAACGGGCTAGAGATACGTCTGTTATTAGCCTAAGTTTTGAGCCCATGAAGCAGCACGATTTTGACCCACAGATTTCGGACCCCTAGATTTAACGAGCACGTTCTCCGTTTGTACTCGACGAGTATTTGGTGACATCGGGCATCGAACCCAGGCCTTCCGGTCTGGGTCCGATGCTCTAACCACTAGGCTACCCACGGACCCTCGACTGTTGTGTTTATTATAAATGTCATCATATGGCAATGTTTCCTTTTCCGTAAACAGAATAAATGCTGCAGATTCTGGCTGACCTGTTGCAGGACGCTTAGGGTAATCTTTTTTTATACTTTTAAGACATACACTTCTTGCACTACAGCCATATAGCTCACGCTTTGTTGTCGAGTTGTTATTCGCGTGCTTCGTTCAAACCGCTCACCCACTTCATGCAGAAGTATCTCCCTCCCCTTTTTACGAGTTGTCTGTGCTACCGTTAAAATATTCTACGATTATTTTTCTGCTTGGAAATCGCTCCTTGTACGTTGGCAAACCCATTCATGATTGATACACCAGTACATCGATTATGAGTATTCCTCCATCTTTGGCGGCAGTAGTCGAACAGAGAATTCAACAAGACATAAACTTGATATCTTTTTATAGAAATTCTGCGATCGGCTGAGGCTTAATTGGTACAGATGTGCTTGGTAGAAATGTTCGCTGGGGAAATGTGGTTCCCCTCCCCCATTTTAATCAAGGTTACAAAGGAATTCATTATAAAATTAGGATGAGTGAGTTTTCGGGATTTAGCCACCATTTAGTGATTCAAAGATTGCTTTCTGATTCGGCATTGCATTGGGACACTTTTATATTGGTTTGTCATCACTTTAAATATTTGCAGGGTGCTCCGCCCTCAACGTCTACCAGGCATGAGATGAAGGGGGTTGGGTCTTCGATTCGGAATTTGAGAAATGATGTCACCTAACTTTGACTCCTTATAAAAAGAAAAAATATTACACATTACCCTAGGCCAGTTATTTCAAAAAAGGACCAATATAGTTAACATTTCAAAATCGTACAACCCTTGTTATTTTTTAAACCATGATAACTATTGAATTTTTTTCAAAAAAATGACTTCATTTAATACAATTAATCTTAAGAGTGTAACTCAAACCAAGCAATAAATTTAATAAATAAAACGGAAGACATTTTTGTAATACTTTAACGAATTAAATGTTCGAAATGTTTGCCTTCAACACAGTTTCAGGCTTTACATTTTTTTAAAAATGATAACTTGATGAGTCGTAGGTAACTAATTAAATTTATTTTTTGGCTGCTTCATCAATCCTCTGGAGCAGTTCAGTTACATTTTCGATTTGTTTAAAAGTAGTCAGAGGTCAAAATTTATGGCCACAGTACTTCCTGATGTAAAGCAGGGTGGACATTAAATCGATCGCGATCGACCGGTGAACTGCCAAGAAATTTT
>BMAO01012516.1:0-35698 GCA_019973975.1 Trichonephila clavata
TGATGACTTTTTGCAACTTTTTTCAAAAAAAAATGTAAGGGAAGCGGTTAGGGCATTATATATTTTGTACATAAACTTGAATTCCGCAACAATAAACGTTACAACTGCCACTTCATGAAAGTAGCGGCTGCATCATTTACATGTTAAGAGTGAAACACGTGCATCTTGTATTAACTAGTATATCTAGGGTCAGAGAAGAATTACTCTCTTACGAAACCAAAGCTCCTGAATTATTTCAATGTCAAATTGTGTAACTAAAAAGGAATAGTTGAATAGTTTTTTGAATTTCACCTTGAGATGAATCACTTATGCATCGAAATATAATCTTTGTTTCTCCCTGAATGACAATGAATCATAACGAATTGCTCATAATTTGAAACTTATGTTATGCCAAAAATATGCCAAAAGCGAATAAGAATTTCTTTACTTGGAATTTCTTTGATATACTGATGAAAAATCTATATCTTGCTGCAGCATATTTAATCTATTTACTGTTTTCAATTCATTAAATGATTCCTTCGTAACTTTATTTTGTATTTGTATGTTAATTACAGATATGTACAAATTGTCCAAGTAAAACAGGATCTTTTCGGAAAAGAAATCATTGAATGAAAAAGATAGAGGATTCCTTCTCTTAAGATTAGAGCAGGGGTTTGCAGACTTTTCCAGGGTACGGGATACCTTTAACTTTTTCAAAGTGTTAGGTTCACCCAGTCTCCAGTCTAGCTGACGTCGGTGTTTCACGAATATGTTTCTTTTAATATGCACGTCTTAGTTTTTAGTAAAGGCGGTTCCCTCTAAATGTCTTAGCGGTCCACCAGTCGATCGCGATCGACTTAATGCTCATCGTTGGCTTAGAGCAGGGGTCGGCAACCTTTTAGTTCTGGCGTGCCAAACCAATCTACCAATATGATTCAGCGTGCCACACGGTGGGGCATTTCTTAAAGGATTCGATTCCCGTGATAAGGCATGTAGAGTAGAGAATAGAGGTCAATAACATAGATTTACAATTTTATTATACATTAATTTTGTGTTATTTAAAGATATTTCTTGACTTAAAAATAGAGAGCATAAAATACAACTATTTCTTCAACAAAAATAAAAATAAAAAAATTGTACATATATTATGTGTGGTAACCTGTAGTTACCCCTTACATACAAACCCTCCTGTCTATCTGTAAACCCGGCTAGATGTGTAAGAAGAACTAAATAATCCACAGACATTATTCCAATCTAATTTGATTTATTAATTCTTATTACTGATTATGAACAAACACAACACAATTCTAATTAAGGTATATAACAATGGTAGAGTGTAGAGGTGAGATAGTCTAATGCGGGTACGGAAGTACAGAATAGTACATAACCTCAACTGAATCTAAGACGGCTTAATTACGCTCATTTACAACTACGTCGCACACTGCTAATACGCTTTTGCTTAATCAAAGGCTTAATCTAAACCGCTTTTGCTCATCTTACAATACCTGGATCCCTAATGCTTCGGATCCTTCACGGGAAACTTCAGGTACTTCTTTTGCTTAATCAAATGACGATGGGTCCACGCTCTTTAATCTTTAGTTCGATTGCTTTTCAATCTTTACTAACCACTTCTCCTTGCACACATCAAACGTATCAACTTCACTTAACTTGTCAACAACTACGTGTCGACAGCTCACTTACTTCACTTTACTTCACTTAACTTGACCTCTTACTTCACTCCCCATCAACTCGCGAAAACCGAATTTATATAATATTCCTCATTTACATAAATCACGCTTGGTTTTTCGATGAAGGTTGGTTGAAATAAATATTTTGATTTAAAGGGAAACGAAGAAATTAGTAGAAACGCGAATAGATCCGTCGCATATGTATTTTTAAACATATTTATTAAAATAAGAAATAAACAACAAAATATATGTATTTCTTTTCATTATAGTTAAATAAAAAGATAAATAAAAATTTTAATGGGAACCTAGTGCTAGCACCGCTCTACTTTCATATAGGAAAATCAGGGGTATAATGTGTAACTTTCAGCCTGACACGATTCTGAGCATTCAGTTGTTAAACAATTTCTTTGAGGACTCGAAATATTTTTTATATGAAGAAAAACTTTTTACTTATATATGTAGAATCAAAAGGGAAAGCAGAGTACATACAATTTTCTCTCTTCAAGCAATTAAATCTCTCAAGCAATGACATTCAATAATTTACAAAATAACTGTACATTTATCTTAAGAGTTATCTTTCAGATTTTTTCATAATTCCGTAATTCTGAAGATGTTTGTAAAATAAGGTCCATTATAAATTTATCAACTTCCATCCACACAAAAATTGACAAATTTGTAGAGTAGGGTAGAGTGCCACTGAGAATGGTATCGCGTGCCACATGTGGCACGCGTGCCATAGGGTGCCGAGAGGTGCCATAAGGGTGGTGAGAGGCGCTTCGTAATTTTGAGTCATAAGTCAACGAATTTGAAATATTGCAAAGAAGCTATAACTATCAGTACAATGACTACGATACGAAGAAATAAACTACTATAAACATGTTAAGTTGTATAATTTACAGTTAAGTTATGTGTTAAGTAAGAAAGTGCAAGACAGAGAGAGAGACAGAGAGAAGTTGATTAATCCTCTATGTGAAAATTTCAACGAAAAATGTTTAAAACACTGCGATTGTTTATTTTTAAAAATATTCTGTTTGATTACATAAATTACTACATAGAAGAATAAATTAAAAACGATATGGGCTTTGAAATACGTGAATCTATAAAAAAGATTTTCATAAAAAGTAAATTCACCATTTCTGTTTTGCATGAAATAAATCCTGTAAAAATTTACACACATTCGTTTGTTTTAGTAAACAAAATTTAGCAAAAACAATATTGTGCTTTGAAAAAAAGCACTTTATTATTTTGCATTTGAATGAGTTTTAAATGTACTTTTAATGTTTAAATGCATTTTAATGGTTTCTTTATTCTAGTTTCCAAAATTTTGTTGGGAAAAAAACTTGTTTATGCTTACGATATTTTATCCATTGCATTAGACGTACTTCCGACTGAAAATATCTTCTTTATTTTTTACTCTTACAACCTGCATTATATTTATATATGAGTGTATGTACGTGTGCGTGTATACATTCACATATTCAAAGAGAGCATTGATATACTATTTTCCCTAATGTCTTTCTGATTTTTAAAGCTAAAAATTAAGTGGAATATTTTTAAATGGGCTTTTGAACGCATTTTACTTTGCATTAGCTTGAATCATGTTTTCGCAAAAAAACCAACCATTTAAAATTTTTACGATCTGTTGTAATAACAAGCTTGAATTTAAAAATTACAGCGTAAAATATTGTGCATATAAAAAAAATTCAGTATTCTTTTAAACCTACTTATTGACATGATTATCTATACATGTACAAGAAAAGAAAATGAAAAATAAATCAAAAATGACATTAAATTTTATAAAGGTCATATCTTATAGCATGGAATAAGCTACTTTCTTCGTATTTTAGCTTCTTTCTGGGCATGGTTGGGAGAGGGACATACTCAAAGCCATAGGTTCCCAAAGTGACTCCTACGAACCTCTAGGGTTCCTTGTGACCAGTGACGTAACGGAGAATATTAGGACCCCCACCCCTTGAAAAGTCAGGTTTTGAACCTCAAACCCAAATACGTACTTGGCGTCATTCAGGGTTTGAGCCCTCTAGAATCCCTGCCCACCCCACCTCCGTAATACGGAGGTGAACGTTACACCACTGCTTGTGACTGCTGAGGGGGGTCAGTAAAAATTTAAAAATAATTTGAGGATGCGTGGACAACATTAGAGGGTCTACAAAAGGATTATTATAAAATGAAATATATTTCCATATTTCCATTAAGGTATCCGACTACCCTAAAATTGTGAATTTTGCCAAAAATTGACAAATATTTTTCATGATTTTATTTCATAGACCCTTTTATTAGCTTTATAAAAATACCAAGTTTATTATTTTCCGTTCTCTAGAACAAAAACTACAAGTGTTTTAGTAAAAGCAGATGCCATTACTTTAAGCAAGATGTCATAATTTAAAACGCGTTTTACTCGAAATGTGTTTTCATGAAAACGCTCAAACGGGGACAGCGATTGCTCAAAAAGTTTTGAAAATAATTAACTGAAATTTTCTGTGTATGTTCTGTATAATAGTAGAACTGTTTTAACCTTCAGATTTATTAATCATTGTTTTATTACAAAATTTACCGTCCCTTATGTTAATATAATCACTGTTATTTTAAGCAATTTCATATAATAACTAAAATAAAGTGCTCTAGTTTTTGTAAAAATTAAAATATCTCTTATCCTGAAGGTCATTTCAAAAATGAATAACATATAGCAACACATCAGAATTGAAAAACTGAAAATTTGTTCATAAACTTTTGGTACAGAATGGGCCCCTTTTATGTTATTTTTTGTAAATTTTTACCCATTTTTTCCCATTTTAGTAATAATAATTTCTTTTTTATCTTCTTAATTTTAGCATATTTTTCTTAGAATGTACTAAACAAAGCTAAAAGCCACAAAAAAATCCCCATATCTCCATTTTTTTTTAAAGTTGTCGCAAGTAGTCGGATACCTTAATATGAAAGCTAAAATAAATTAATAATGATTTTTTTACGAATTAAAAAAAATTAAAGTAAAAATAAAAATTTTAGAATTAAAGTTTTTTAGATAGGTTTTTAAAAGCACAAGCAATGGCGAGCGTTGCATGGTGGAAGTCGAGCAGGTTTGAAGAGGAACGGAATCTCGCCTCTGCATGCAATAGCTTGTCTAAAATATGGCAGAATAAAGAAGTTGTACATCTAATCAATAGTTTATTTTTTGCACAATCCCAATATGTGAAGTGAAAGCAACACATTTTTCTTCGTTTTGAACAGAAAGTAGCATTATTCTTTGTATTGTACGAAGAAAATTATCGCATTGGTAGGCCCATTTCTTTAGAAAAAGAAATGTTGTCAATATTTTAATGCAAAAGTTATAATGTGAATAAATACTACTTCAAGTTTACTATCTCAAAGTTTTACTTATACTTTATTTTCAAGTTAATATTTATCATTCGGGACATCAAAGTTAAATTTATATCTTTCTATTATGTATTGAAATAGAGTTACTTCACTTACGGGTTCATGGTCAAGTTTTTGACCCATCGGCACAGTAAGTTTGAAAATCACTTCTCCAAACTATTTCTTGTACATCGCCTTGCATTTGATTTTAAAGCATTTTGTTATTTCTAGAGGAATGCATGTAATAAACAAATACAAAGTAAGTAAATTTACTATCTGCTAGCCAAAGCAGTCAATGAAATTTGACATTTGATTAAAGAGGAACACTTTTCATGTTGATCCTTACGCCAAGTTCAGAAATAGTTTTCGAAGGAATTATCTTTTATTTTCAACGTATTGAAAACCTGTCATATTTCTAAGCTTTAACTTTAAATCTCTGGTTTTTTAAAAGAAAAACGCTTATATTTATCAACAGAGTTTGGAGAGAGGGGAGCTAGTTACTATTTTTATAATGTAATCTAAGTTTGAGATGTTATATTCAAACACTGTTAAAACGAAAAGACTTTTTTTCTTCCTCCTTAAAACACTTTTCGATTGCAATGCACTTCTTTCAGCAAGACATCATTATTAAGCTTTGAAACATCTTGTCTCGAAAGAAGCCAACAAATCGATTCGTAAGGAAATCTTTTCTTTATTGCAGTTCTTGTTTTCTTCTTTTTCTTAGTTTGTAAATATGCAGTCTTCTTTTGAATGTTTAAGAGTGCAGATGAAAGGCTTCCTTCAAGAAGAACTTGCAGAATAAAAAAAAAAAACATTTACGAAGACAGATTTTTTGATAACTGAATGGGCTTTTGTTTAGATGTTATTTTTGTATAACCAGACAATATTATTAAATAACTATTATTAAAAATGAATTTAGAAGACAGATATAAGTCGTATCCTTTACCAGAAAGAAAAAAATTAAAGCCTATTTACAGAATAATGAATGTGATTCACTGAAGCTTATCATTATGCAAGTATAATGGTGTTAAATTATATGAATTCAACATATTTTGGCTGTTGGTACAGAAGACAATCAGGGGCATTGTCCTGCTGAAGTTGACTTCTCAGTGATGAATCTCAAAAAATTAAATTTTAATACTGGAAATATTTACAGTGACATAATTCAAATTTTAAGGTCGTAAATAAAAAGATTCACATGAAAGAGACATGAAGCAATATTCATTTTGCCACACCTACGTTAAAAGATTTCTTCGTTTAACTTGCCATAAAAGACAAAATTATTCATTTACTTTTTTCAATTTTTTTATTAATAATTAGCTGTAGGAGATAAGTACTGATTTTATTTGTTTGAAATTAAATCAATATTGTGACAGTCAATTAAAATATTATTTTAAGTATATTTTGATACGTAAATGGCAAAAAATATCCCTATTTAGTTTTACATTTCAACGTTCCATAATTTAAGGATAAAATCTTATTTTAAAAAAAATGTTAAAGATTATTATTCTGGAATGATCAAATTTTAATTCTTTTATACAAAATATTTCATTTCGAATAATTTGATTCTAATAACATCTGCTGCAACCCTTCTGTTAAATATTTTTCATTTTGAACATTACATATTTAATACTGATGCACTGATCCGTATTTATTGAATTTTTTTACCCAACAGTAAGCATTAGGAATGCATTCCAAATTATTCATTTTTACAAAAACAGTGATAAATAAATCTTCTTAAGTTCGATCAAGCAAATCCAATTTACTCATTTTTAAATAACAAAATTACATCGCTAATAACGAACTAATTTATTTGAAAATAATCTTGTGCAGCAAAATTACTTAGTGTCTGTCAGATTTATGAAAACAGATTGAGGGAGTATATATGAATGTAATTAAAATAGAACAAACTATTTTAATGTTATAAAACATTATAATGATGTGTAATGACTCTCGTAGAATGTAATGCAGTTATGTATGAATTGGGAAAGAAATAAACAAAATTATTTAAACTTAGGTTTACATTAAAATGATATAGTTTTTTCGCTTAAAAATCGACAACAAATTTTTTTAAACCTCAAATACTTTTATTAATACTAACACTTTGATTGGATATAGCTAAGAAGAACACCAATTATTCACCACAGACATCCCCAAGAATAATATCGTAATGGATGAATGATAAAATGAAGTATTTGTGACTTCAGAAGTCTCGAAACCACCGGAATTTGTATTCGAAAAGGTTGCGGTTGAAAACCCGCAGATGAGGTGATTTTGACTGGCACCTTTGGCTTAGAGAGAACCACTTTCGTTTGGAATGAAATCATTCGTCCACATCTACATCTACATATATAATTGCAATGCTGTTTAAAATATTGAGAATTTGTATATTTATATGAATTTCTGGATAAATATTAAAACAAATTTAAAATCAATGCTTCTGAAAAAAAGATGTAAATTTTTAGTATGAAATATGTGAGCAACATGTGTATGGGGACTGCACATTTATTTCTACTCATGTGAACAAAACATACATCAAAAACATAACAGAGTAAATCCTGAACCTGAGAACCCGGATTTTCAGCCAAATGGCCATCACTCCAGGTCTTTAGAAATTTAAATCAAAGGATAATTCAAAGTGTGTAGATAATTTAGAACATATTCCTTTAACCTTTAGTAAATATACATCTTATTGAATCAATTTATGGAATATACTTAAGATCTACCTACGATATATTACTTTCAAGAGATTTTTGGATAAAATATTGATTAGTTAATAAGATTTTAATGAAAACCAAATATTTTAATTAAGAAAATTGTAAAGGGGAACAACAGCTTTTGTTATTCCATATCCTGCATAACCTTTTCAACTTATTAATAAGTGAAAACCAAAGTAATCAGTTAAAAACAAGTCTCATTCCCTGGAGAAGAGGTCATGTGACACATGCTTTTAATATTCTTTCTTAAACAATTAAGAAGAAATTGGAGACGGTGGAAAAGTAACGTCAAAGCAGCTAGTAATTGTGACAAACTGGATGTATGAGGCAAAAAAAAAAACATTTATTTATTTATTTTTGTCAAATCTTATAGCAGTGCTTTCTTTTTGAAGTCAAAATGTTTGTCGAGACGATCATGTGACTTTTGTCCAGGTAAAAGTTGTCTTTGATCTTGTTCCACTTAGATTGCTAGTCAAAGTCAAAAACGAGTCAGGCTTTCCAAAGTATATCGGTTTCGAAAGGACATCCTAAAGGACTGTTGCATCACTCATGGACTTCTAATAAAACTCGAAGATAGAATGAATGTAACATCTAGTCTAATGGCAGTTTCCGTGGTCAGATCATTTATGTGGTTGACAAGTCCCAAATATGATTCCACTCGAAGCGTGTTCTGATGATGTCGAATGAAGTTCAAACAGTTACACATAACTCGAACATGCAAATTAACATAATTTGTTGCATAAGCATCCTCATGGAACAAATATTGCATACAAAACTGCAGTTCAGAAAAGAAGACTGAATAATGCGAAAGCATCTTTTACCACAAGAAGAAAACGAAACGTTAAGTTCATAGGGTTGCAGAGTGGATTGAGAGCAGTGGTATAATGGAGAATATTAGTCCCCCTTCATCCTACAAAGTCAGGTTTTAGGTCCCAAGCCAGATCTTACATACTTGACGTCCTAAAATCCTGAGCTCCTTCTCCCTGAATGCGGGGGTGCACGTTAAGCCACTGTTTGAGAGTACCAATCTTGCACAGATTACGTTGTTTTGGATAAATCCAGATTTCTCATTTATTCGATAGTATTCCAACAGAACTTCTAAACATAATTGCAATATCGTTTGTTTTGGCATCGTTTACCTCCCTCTATGATGGTTGGAATTAAGTACGCTGGCGCAGCTAGTCCTTAGTGGACCCTGTATCAAAATTCCTTGAAGGCTCATTTTTGGAGTCCCTTAACATTTTGTGATTTTTTGCTTACACATTTTGGGGTCCCTGTAGCTCGGGGGCCCCGTATCGTTGATACGGTGGTAGATACACCCCTGATCAAGTATATCATCCCTGATATACATTGCAACATTTTCCTTGTATCTTTCTTCCCGAAGAACAGGCTGTTGCAAATGTACACGTAATTGTACTTATAAGTACACGTAAAAGAGTTTAACTCTTCTAATGAACTCATCAATCAACTTCTAATGAACTCATGAATTTTCTCTCCGCTCCATTCTTCTACAAGTGGCAAGATCAGAGTCCAAAACATATAAGTGATCGAACTGAGTGTAGCTCCAGTAATAAGTACTCTGATACATTTGTCCATGAATTCTTAAGTAATATGCTTTTCTCCTTGTAGTGGTACAATCTGTGTCCCTATGAAGCCATCGGCAGAGCACTGTTGTAGGATCTCATGTTACTTTTTAAATGCACTGATGATGAAAAATGAAAGGAATACCGTAAACATTTAAAATGCATATCTACATTCCTCAATCATTTCATCTTCACTGGTCGTAACGAAGTCTATTCAATAATCGTTCCGTTAAGACAACAACAGGTGTAAGTGCCCCTGGTGTTCTTTTCTGTCTCGAAATGCATCTCTCCGTATTTCAGACAAAGATTGTCCGTTTCTCCAGCTTTACTCTAAATTGGGTAATGGACAGCTCTTGCTGCATAAAAATTTTGTATTGGGGAGGGGGGACTTTTTCTTCAGTAACAATTAGATAACGTTCTCTTAAGTGCTGTTCTATAATTGATAATCGGCTATTTGTTCTGTTTCCTTGGCTCTTCTCTGCTGCCACATTATGCCATGGCTGAAAATAGCCAATTTCTTTCTTTTTAGTTTAAATTGTCTTGATGTCACGTTCTCATACTTACAGCTATTTTCGGGCCGCGTTTAGGCATAGGAAAAATAAGGATTAAACAAAGCAAAATAGTAATTATAACTTCCCAGTTTTCAAAACGTTTTTGATCTTAGCTTGAAGAGGAAGTACTTATTTTTGAAATGAAGGAATATTTACTAAGAATCCCAACCAAAAATAATATTTAAGTTGAAAATCTCTCTCTATATATCTTTCAGTACATAATTTTACAGAAAAAGGGAGGGGGGGGACACAACAATCAAAAGATTACCCTGTCCTGAATCTGTTATCGATTAAAAAAAGAACACTTGTAAAATTTATTAAAGTTTCTATTAAATGTTAAGTCACAAGATAAAAAGAACCAGTTTGCACCAGCTATTGGATCCAACTGGACAGCAGCTGGTGCAAATAGCCATGTATGGGCTTTTTCTATTTGAATAACAGTGAAAAAATGAAGCAATTATTGCACTTTGTATCGTATCTAAATTTTAAGTATTTATTTTGATAGAAATGGTGTAATATAATTTTGAAGTTTATCAGTGTTATTAGTAAACTTCCAACAATCTTCTAGAACTTTTTACTTCAATTTCAATTTTCGAATTGTTGAGCCAATACGTTTTAAAATAGTGTCGATACATTCAAATTTTGTGACACTATTTAAACCATAAGTAATTTTAGCGGCATCAAAATTTTTGGAATCTTCCTTCTCTTAAGAATTTGCGTATATCTAATTTTCTCATCTGAAGCAGAATTTAAATATTATATTTGTTATGCACCAACAGGTTACTTGGAACCGAATGGTCTCGCACATGTTTTACTCACTCATATGAAGTTCTGTCTCCAGGTTTCTTTTGACTGAAATAAATATCTCAGGTTTCTTTTGACAGCATTCAAAACAAAAGTAGTATCTATGCAAATAGCATTAACACATCCTTTTAAAGAGATATGCCCTCTTTGCTGCTATGGTCCATCGACAGACACACTGCAGTGAGCAACTTCATCAAAATCATTCTCCTTATGAATTTCAGTCTTATTTATAATTTCGTGCTCAACATTATTGGAAATGTGCACTAATTTTTTTTCAAGACAGCTGAAAACTGTCTTGGAAAGAACGTGAACATTCCTAAATGAACACAGTTTCGCAACAGAATATACATATATCCCTTTCCAATGATCCTCTAACCCAAAACAAATATATGAAAGGATGATGTTTTACATCCCATTCATTTTTGAAGACGTACAAAAGAGCTGAAATATAAACTCAAGAGCCAAAACATTATGACCACCTGTCAATAACCAGTTGGCCCACTTTTGGCGCGCAACACAGCTTCCACCCGCCTTGGCATGGATGCCACAAGTCCTTGGTAGATGGCCGGAGACAGATTGTACCAGATGTTTAAGCAACGGTCACGCAAATCCGAGATATTGCGAATTGGTGGTCTTTAAACTCTGAACTGCCGTCCCATGACATCCCAAATGTGTTCTATCGGATTGAGATCTGGTGAGTTAGGCGGCCAGAACATTAACTGGAATTCAACATCATGTTCTTGGAACCACTCCGACACAATTTTAGCCTTATGACACAGGGCGTTGTCCTGTTGGAACATTCCATTTCCAGCTTGAAAATCAGAGGCCATATAAGGGTGCAACTGGTCTGCAATGATGTTCAGATACCCTGTAGCATTCATGGTCTGCTCTACCACAACCACGGGTCCCAGAGACGCCCAAGAGAACGTCCCCCCACCAAAGCATAATACCGCCACCACCGGCCGGCCTGTGTATGGCCTACTGTACATTGAAGGAGCAACTGTTCGCCTGGAAGACGGCATATCCTGACATGGCCATAGGCGTGATGAATGACAAACCGTGATTCATCTGACCAGGCAACTCTCTCACATTGATCCATGGATCAGTCGCGATGTTCCCGGGCCCAGCGCAGGCGCAGTTGGCGATGACGCTTGGTCAGCAAAGGCACACGAGTGGGACTTTTGCTGCGTAGCCCCATATCCAACAGTGTCCGATTAACAGTGTGCTCCGATACTATTCTACTTGGCCCTGCATTGTATTGGGCTGTCAGCTGAGCAACTGCCTGGCTCCGGTTTTGCTTCCCCATGCGAGACAGTCTTCGACGACCTTTTTCTTTGATAGCGTGTGGACGTCCAACACTATGTCGTCAACTGCTGGTTTCATCGTCATTCATCCACTTTTTATAAGTACTAACAACTGTAGATCGCGAACAACCCACGAGTTGTGCAGTTTCGGAAATATTTGTTCCGAGCCTTCGAGCCATTACAATCTGCCCTCTATCAAAGTCGCTTAGATCCGCAACCTTTCCCATCACACACAGAAGTAAGTAAAAGAATGATTCTTCAGACTCTCCAGCAGCAGTTAAATACCACTTCTACCTGATCACGTGCCTTTCACGTCATTCAGGCGAGTTCATTGCAAAATGTAGGGGTGGTCATAATTTTTTGGCTCTTGAGTGTATTTATAGTTTATACATTTTATTGTCATATTAGATGTTAAGCCAAGGACATGTTCTTCAAAAAATCACAATTCTAAGGACAGCATAATGAAAAAATCATTTTGATAAAAAAATTTAATTAAAAGTATGTTATGATTATCATTTTCTACAAAAAATATTTATTTGTTTTGAATCGAACTGTGCGCATGTGTAAAGCTTTAAATAGCTTATTATTCTTGGGGAAAAAATTATAATCTTTGTTGATATCAAACTTATGGCTGCAGTGTCGGATTATGTGACATGGAGGTCCCTAGGCAGTCGAATTCTCGGGGCCCTGTATCCTGTTTTTGGAACACTAACAGAAAACAGAACGCGTTCTTGTGGGCCCCTAAAAAGCGCTGGTCCCATAGGCAATTGCCTACTTCGCCTAATGAGTAATCCGGAACTGTTTGGCTGGAACTGCTTCTTTTAAACTTATATTAATCAGATCTTCGATTTTTTTTCCCTATTACCAATGTTTTCAGAACTTATAAATACTAAGCAATGAAATTAAAAATTGGCAAAAAGAAATCAAAACGCGCGGTAGCAAGAATCAAAACATTGAAGATAAACTCTCGAAAAGCAAGTTAAAGCCTTGTGAGCTCAATATTGTTGCTAAACTGCCCGAAGAAGTTTTTCGTTGTTACACAGTTATAAAAGCATAAATGTGTGTATTATTTCGTTAAAAAAATATTAAAAAACTATACTCTCAAAAAATACTGCAGAAACTAATTTTTTGGAATATTTGGACCACTTTTATGAAATTTGTTTTAACCTAGATTCTGTGGCTAAGATAGAAATAAACAAAACCTGTTTTGTAAAGTCAAAAGATTTTTCTGTTCAATAATATAAAAAAATGCGTGTATTTTGACCAAAATTGGTAATTTCAAAGTGTTTGGACACCTTGGAAGGAAGAACTGAAAAAAAAAACGAATAAGAAACTCTGTCATTGAAAAAACAAATAAAAAAATTTTAATTTCAGCTGCAACAAAGAAACAACTTTTCTCTTATTAACATTTATCAGTTTTGGCCTATTAAATATTTTTCTCTGTGTTATATAAACTTTCTTAAGAATACATCTTATATTAGAAAATTGTTTGCAAATATGAGAAAGTTTTTTGGGTAAAGAAAAAACTTGCTGCTAGTGAGCATCTTTCTAGATATATTATATAGAAAATAGAAACAAAAATTGATAATTTAAATTAATTGAAAAAGATGCTTGTTTGAAACATCAAAATTTACTATTTCTCATAAAACGCTGACTGAAATTTTATGTGAATAAAACAATTTAAAAATTTGTATTATTATTATATGATTAAAATAATTGTACTGCAAAATGATTTTAGAAATTAATTTTTCTTCCTCACTCATTTTGTAAAATAGAATAGTTCAAAATTATTTCGTGATAATGAACATACTCTGAATAACCTATGTGAAATTATTGCTCAAAGATTGTTGATAACTCCTTTTGTTCGAAAGAATTAAGCAATTGCAAGTACAATCACTGAAATGCGAATAATTGTTTCCAGTTCATGTTAACCCACTTATTTAGATTTATGTAAGAAAAAAAAGTATTGAAATAAAGTATGAGAAAAATTATCAAGCGAAAACTGTATAACATTAATTCATCATTATTAATATTTCCATAACATTTAAGAAAATAATAAAAAGTTGAGCAATATTTTTTATTAGTTTTTGCTCATATAAAATATACGAATCTGCTTTTATATTTCTCGAAATATCTTAAGATAATAAAATTAGTTTCAAGTGTATTTTTCCTTTAATCATTATTGTATTTAATTTTTATGTATTAATTACTTATTTAAAGGTATGGCTTGTTACGTATTGTACAAATTATGTTAGTCTTGCGCATAATACCTGCGTTACGTGACGTCAATTACTACTCTAAAAATCGTAAAAGCATAAATAAAATATTTATGTTAATATATTTGTTAATTATATAGGTTTTTTATTGAAACTTTGTAGACTCTTAAAAGAATTACATTGCTTAAAATGCTACAGCTATACCGATTCATTTACTTTAGGCTAAACTAACCACTGAAAAATATTTAAAATTGTGAGAAGCAATAATTTATGTGTTCCTCGAAAACAATATCATATCTGGCAACACTATTTTATGTCAAATACTGAAGTGAAATGAGATGCAGAAAGAAAAATGCATGCACAAATAATACATGTTTCATAAGACATGATGTATATAAAATTTTAATATAGGGAGTATAATGACTTAATTATGCTTTTTTTTAACACCCTTTTATAAGCTTCATTTTTCAAGCATTCATTTCAATCTTTGAACTCAATATTTTTACCCACTTTAAAAGATCAGATTAATTCGAAATTTATCTCACTTGTCCACGACCGATGACAATACAATAATTTAATAATTTTGTTCCATTGTCCTGATTAGAATCACCAGGATTAACGATTTACCATTTTTAGATTCCATCCCGCATCTTTCGACTAATTTCAGATCCTATTTTCAGAATTGGCGACTAAAAGCTTAAGTTACAAATTAGTTCGATTAACTATAAAAGAGTGTTTTTTAGTTTTTTAAAAATTATAATTTATTTAATTTGTAAATTCCATTTCACTAAAAAAATATACAGGATTATCAGCAAAGGATCTCATAATTTACAGCCACGGGCGAATGACGAGAATCACCACTTGATATATAACTCTTCTATCTACTATTTTACTGCACGGGGGTCTTGGGAAAATTCAGAACTAGATTCAAAGACAAGTAGTCATGAAGCTCGTCTCTTTACCACACAACCCTTAATTTTTTTAGACATGTTTTGAAATCGCCCTCATTTTTCATTACTCTTGGAATTGCATCCAAGGTCAACCAAAAACATTAAATCTTCCAAAGCAAAAGTTTTTTAAGAAAACCAGCCAATTAATTTTCTTTTTGGATTACCTTAATCACTTTCTATAAACTCCAATGTACAAAAAATTCTGGCATCTCATTCCACTTTTCCCCTAAACACAGCGAGTTCCATCTACTAATTAGCTACGAACAGTAATGTATCCCTTTGAGGCGTAACAGAACGTGTCCATCTACTAGTTAGATGAATGTTCCACCACCCAATAAACCAAAAGCACGACATTTTCAATGTCAGAAGAAACAACTAATCTTCACTCTTAGTAATGGACAGTAGGACACTTTTTCTTTTCTTTCTTGAGTGGTACAGTAGCCTGAGTACCACGTAGCGTGCGAAACATATAATGGGTTTGGCTAACGGACCCCTGAAATGTTCTTGGCAATCTTGATCCCATTTTCTCTGGAGACGGTGAAACTAGTGATTCACGGAAAGAAAGGTCATTGGATCATTGCCAGTTTCTTCGGTGGGCGTTGCCCTTTCTTTGTCACGGAATCACAGCGTTTGAAGATGGACGGGAGCAATAGCAGACGATATTTTTCTTTAAATATTTTTTTGTGCACTTATTATTATCTAGTTTTACTTAAAGATTGCTGAGGAATCTGATATTGATTTGATAGAAGACCAGCTGAATTTCATTTCTCAAAATGGCGCATTGAAATGGAATCTTTTGAATTTTTTGCTTAAGGCATTCCTTAAGAGATCAATGTGGATATATATATATATATATATAGTTAGAATTCTATATGAAAGATTTAATAAAATAAATTGATGCTAGTTCATTTCGCATGAAATGCCGAGTCTCCATTAACGTAATGAATGGAATTTCCTTTTTAAAAAAATTCGTCATTTCTTAAATAATAAAGGTAAAAATTGCACCGATCTTTTATAAAATAAAATTTTAAAAAGATCATTTTGCTCACTAATTAATTTTCGGCACATAAAATAAGAATAAAATATTTCAAAGGTTTGAAGCGGAAAAATTACGTAAAATACTTGTTTCTGTGCCATTAACAAATGAAAATAATAATAATAATTTACCAAAATATGATTTCTAGAAACTTCGGATCATTATGGAACATTTATTTCTACAATTTTCGACAATATTTAAAAAATTACAATTTTTTTTTAAAATTAAAAATAAAATATTAGAAAAACTATAGCTTTCATTAATTATGAGTTATTACAATGTCAACTTTTTATGATGAATTTTTACATCATTTTATGATGAATTTTTATTTTAAGATAATCTGTCATTTAATTACTCATTTTGAATTTCAACTATTAACTTATTTTGGAATTAAAAAAGGTATCAGTAATTCACACACACACAATAAAAAAATTAAAACTGGATTAAATTGGTGAATGAAATAATCTAATAGTATTCACTAGTGGGAGATAAGCTACAAGAAAAAACAACTTGAAAAAACACTTTTTAAAATATGTCATTATTGTATTGGCTGTAATTTAAAACAAGTGAGAAAAAATAAGTGGGTTTAAGGCGTTAAGTAAAAATTCTAAATAACCGCTTTACATTTCCATGTGATCCGCTTTCACATATGATAGAAAAAAGGCATTAACTGATGTATACATCTCATGATGCTTAATATTATGTTCTTGAAATATAATATAAGTAGAAAAAATATAAATTTATTTAATTCGTTATTCATTACTTTGAAAACAGATGTAAATATTTATTTTTACCTTTCTACTTGATTCTTATAACATGTTTTACTTCATTTCAATTCAATTGTTATAAAATTTAGCGGGAATCTCACATTTATAGAGAAATTCTTAGCATAACAAATAGCATCTTCACAAATTGAATTGATTAACAATACAAACAAAATATTTCAAGACCCAAATAAAATTAAGGACACCTTTTTGAAGTAACTATTCAAGAAATCCGTGAATCTAAAGTAGAAAAGTAAAAAGTCTGACTTAACCTTTAGAATTTATTCAGCCATGCCCGACATGACAGTGCATCATTGTTGAAATTTGTCTCTTTGGCGTGTTTCCAAAGCAGTGCTCCTTTCCTCAAGAAGCATTGTTTATTTAACTGTAAATTGAACAAAGGCAAGTTCTTTGACCTCTTCTCTATTCTCTATACCAGATGTCGAAGAACGCAGAAAACGCTTGTGAATAAAGTTGTCCGTGTCAGTTTCGGACTAATTGCCTTAACTCGATATTGTAGAACAGGTGATTAAACATGCTTTGTCTAGATAAATTTGTCCTCTTTTTATTTAAAGTAGAAATTTTATCGTTTGCACTATTTATAATGTCGAACTTAAATATTAGAGAGTAGAGAAAAGTTTATATTAAAAATAGACACGCAATAGAGCTACGCAAGCTTTCACAAATAATATTTTCATTTAATTTAGTGCAAATAAAAATATTTCCATTTCGAGTAAATAATAATCCTGACAAGATTTCACTTTTCCTTTTAAATTATTTCAATGATATACTGAATTAGCAACCAGATTACTAATCAGAGGCAAATATATAGGGGGGGGGGGAAGAAAAAGGGGAAAAGTGTGCAATTTTTTTATTATTATAAAATATAAACATGTGTTAATTAAAGCTATTTAAAAATCCAAATGCTAATTTCTAAAATTTCTTCCTGATGAAACATAGCATTATTATAAATAAAGAGATTTATTATATAATGGTACAGTATATGTAATAGAAAAAGGAATACTATTCCTTTTTGTAACATTTTTCAAAATGTTTAAAATGATAAAAAAATCTTATGAAAAATAATCTCAATATTTTATGCACACATGAAAAAAAATTATTATATTGATTATTATATTAATTTGAATATTTTACCCATGAATTATTATGTATTTAATTTTAGTTTTCCCGCAATCGTGTCAGCAATTCAAAAGTTCTAATGATATTATTTTAACTTGATTAAATAAATGATTTTTTGAATAATATATTTAATTATTCTAATTATTTCTAAGTTATCTGTAAAATGTTCTTTAATGTATTTTATACATGTGTGTGTGTAACAAATATTCGCAAATAACAATGGATAGCATTCTTTTCCGTACTTTTAATACATAATTCCCATATCATAGAATATGAATTTTTCATATAAAATTCCCAGAAAATGCAATTATAAACATGCGTATTTCTGATACATGCGATACAATTTTTTATTTTTGTCAAAAAATTACATTAGATATGAATATATTTATATTTGTGTGTGAATCACGTCATCATTCATATTTTAATATATTACTTCATTTGGTGAAAAAAATATAATAGTTTGATACATTTTTAAATTATTAAAATGATGTTTTCTTTAAAACTGTTTTATTGTTATTCATATCACATAATGCGAATGAAAAAGGCTGTTTTGGAATTCTAAATAAATTCTACTCATTTTTGAAATTGAGAGAAAAACAACTTTTCACAAAAAGAAAACGAATGTAATACATCTGGTTGATATATTGACAGTAATTCATATGAAGTATACGTATATTAAATAGTAAATATAATCGTATTAAAGCAGAGGAAAAAATAAATTATTCAAGAAACCAGTATCTTTCTCTGTCATAAGAAGATTAAATTAACTTAATAATAAACCTTATTTTTTTTTAACTTAACAGTTTTATAGCATATATATGTGTGGATTTCAGTTTGCACAGATATATATTTGAGATAACCGAATAACTAAAAATAAACAATACATATTATATTCTGACTGAACTGTTTTAAAAAATTCATCAATAAATTTTAAATTGAAATTGAAAATGACTACGTAAACACGTTCTCTTACCTATATTTTTCTTGTATTTCATGACTTAAAAGTTTATAAACTATATATATAAACTATACCATTATATTTTATTGTAACAATCTTAATCCCCGTATGTTCCCTTTATATAAGAAGAATTTAAATATGTGTCTTTTTATCAACGGAAAAAAAGGGAAAGAAGGGGAAAACTTAATCAAAACAAAAAATATAATAATCATTAAAAATTGTTTATTTTAAAAATTTAAATTTTGGAATTGTTGAATCTGATAAATTTAAATTTAAAAATGCATCGAATATTAAAAACAGAAATTGTAAGATGTAATAATTATTTTGAGCTGATGATTCAGGATTGTTCGAAATATTTAAGGTTTATATATACGAAAAAATTCTAAGAGTAATCAAATTAAAAAAAATATTGTTTTCAAAATTTTAAAAAAAAAGGTTTAAAGGACACGAGACACAAAACAGTCCAAGTATACGAAAAACATAGTTTTTAAATGGGAAGAAAATACCATGAGTAATTAATCATTTACCGTTAGCAAAAAAATTATTACTCTTTGTGTTTATATTAAAAGTCTTAAAACTTATTCTTTTTTTTAATAATATTTAGTTTTCTCTAAATAAGTTAAATGCTCAGAAATTAATTCCAATTTTACTAGAAACCCACAGCATCTTAAAATTACATTTTTCATGCAACAATATAAAAAAAATCACGCGTGTGTTTTTGATTAAGCATTTTAACTTTTGAAGAAGCATTTATTTATTTATTGAAAATGCATACTATAGATAAAATTCCAGTCACAGAATGCATGATAGAAAAACGAATAGCAAAAACCATAAAATTCCACCAAACACAATTGAAAAAATATAAACATTTTAAAAAATACATATTACTACACATCTTTTTAATATTCATATTATAAAACATTATTATATAGCACATAAAAAATAACACCACACAAAAAATATTTTTAAATAAAAATAAAATAGAATAAAAATTAATGCATATTTAGAGTTCAAAAGGCGTAAAACTTTATATTTGAAAACATTAAAAGATATATTATAAGAATAATATCTTCAGAAAACCTGTTAAAAATTGTATAAAACCTATACAGTGAGAAATTATCTATATAATTGCATGTGAAATAACCTATCCTTCAAATAAGGAATAGTTTCGCTGATCCCTCTGGTACGGAAAAATGAATACTGTTTAAAATGTCAACGCAGTCAATCACGTTATTGATGACTTTATAAAAAAAATTATAGAAGAAAGATCTGCCCGGGACTTTAAACTCGGAATGTCAAAAGCTTTGCTTCGATAAGAGAGTAATAAATCTTACGGATAAAAAATGATTTTTTTCTATAAGATAAGTATCTGATGAACCTATTTTGCACTTTTTTGAGAATTTCGATTATATTTTTTATAATAAGGATCCTATATAAGGCTGAAATATTCAAGAGTCGAGTGGACAAAAGCAAAATATAGAACCTTCAAAGCAAGCTCTTTTAACTTTTTTCCGAAAAAAATTGCACTAACAAAATTTAGAATGGTTCTTTTCTCTATTTAAAATACAATTGTCATATGTAAAATTCTATACTTTATATTTTTTTAGTATTAGCTTAAACTTTGTAGAAATATATTAAATGATAAATACAATGAAACATGAAATGATGATTGATAAACATAAGATTTCTGAAGATATATGATATTATGATATTACAACGTAATTTTAATAACTCTCAAATTGGACAAAAAAGGTTTTTCTAAAAAAAATAATGTATGGTAGAAACACACACACATATAAAAACGAAAATCGGGATTTTTAGCTATGTGTCTCGTGTCCTCTTAATTTACTGTCCATAATAAAAATCAAGGTCATACAATTTATTTAAAAAAATGTGAGAACCATGTAAAACACTGCACAAAAGCTGAATACTCACTGCAACAGGCAAACCCGACATACATAGAGCTAATGTTAAAACGTAACCGCTGAACTGCTTAGTCAAAGAACGACTCTGACAGCTTTAATCCAACACAAAGCCAGCGTTTCTAACTAACTCGCTTTCAAGATACTATTCACTGCTGTTTTATGCAAGTTCAAAAAACAGGCAAAAAAGGAAAAAGAAGGCAAGCAAATGAATTTGACAAAGTCTCCATGACAACCAGCCCTTGATTCACGAAACTTCATGACAGAACACTGATCGCAAGCTGTCGAGGTGGTGGCGGGGTCGCCGAAGCACGCCTCCAAAGTTGATTAAGGCAATTACAGAACGTGGAATAAATGGAAACGTATCATGACGAAATGTTCCAATCGTTCTGTTGATTCAGTTATAACTCTAGGGACCTTTTCCGTTCTGACCGACTTGGTGAGCGATTTTTAACGATGAAATATGTTCTCTTTCGGTAGGAATAGGGCAGAAAAGGGAGCGCTTGTTCGAAATATTTTTTAGAGTAGTTAATTAACAAAGGGGGGCTGTCATTTACAAAAATGGACTTTTGTTAATGAAGATAGAGTTTCAACGCACCATAAATTATGGATGACATTATCTTGAATGAAAGGCGCTTTTTGAAATGCAATTAATAAAAGTAATGGATTGGTTCCATTGAAGTTGATTTATTTGAACTATTCAATTAGATGTGTAACGAGTAAGCGTCATGAGGAAACATGGAAATGTTAATTCGATATACATAAACTCTTTTTGTCTTCTGTGAGGAATAGAATTTATGAAATTCTGCACTTTTATCAGTTGTGAAGGGCTATTTGTAGCATCGGGTTGAATAATAAATGTTTTATCCGAAAAGAAGTTACTGTGTTGCTAATAAAATCTAAAAGTTATTTCCAAATTGTTTCTTTTAACCCGTTATTAGTCCATGGGAAATACAATTATCAACTTCGTCAATCCTAGTCAACCTAGTATTTAATAAAACTATATTAAAAAAAATTACTGTGTTTACTATGTGTTGATCATTATTTTCGCAAATTTCATGGAAGGTTAAATATAGACAAATTCTTAACTTCCTCTTAATTTAGGAATATAAGATTATAATTACCAATTCCTTTTGAAGATTGCAATACTTACAAAATATGTTTTACAAATTTCAAGCATTGAAATGTAAACTAAAATGCTTAATGAATAAAATAATATGTTTAAGGAATAAAAAGCATAAAGTGACTCTTTTATTAGAACACAGTGAGTGATGGTAAATATATCTCCCACCATAAAAGCAGTCTTGAAATCAAATTTATCTTATTTAATAAGCTAAACGAATTTCTTTTATTGAACAAGTCTCAATCCCAAAAATATTTTAGTATACTATCACAAGAAAAAAAAAGGACCACATACAAAAAATTAAATTGAAAGTATGAAAATATTCAAATTTCTTCAACTGCGAGCTATTGAGTTTTAACGTTATGAAGACTAGATTCATCATAGGCGGTTCTGAAGAAAATTTCAACGTTATAAATATTACCGAACTTTCTGCATGCATTGAAAAAAAAGAAGCTTAATTTCAGGAAATGTTGTTCTGATGAAATTGCAACGTTTCATGATTTTAAGTTTTAAATTTTAATTCTAACAGCTCACTGCGTTTTTTAAAAAAACAGTTTCTTTAAAAACAATTTTAAAACATAATATACTTTAGATAAATATTTGTTCTTCAAATACCTTAAATTAAGCTTTAATGTTTCTTACATCTGTAGAAAAAAAAAGTAAGTGTTCCATTTTATGTTATTGGCACATTCTACTTTCCTTAAGCCTGAAATACGAATATTCCTTTTTTGTACATCAGTAAAAGAAGGAAAACAGCGTTTGTCTAAATGGAAAGCAAAATATCTGAAAATTTTCAAATAAAGAAATTTCTGATACGCTCACGTGTCTGTCTCAAAACTCGGTTATCCTGTCGTTTTGATGATCTGAGTTAAGGACGTGGAATATTTCGAAGAACACGTAGAATTCTGTTCAACATCCCGTTTCCGCCCAAATTTGCTTCCTCTTTGTGTGATGTAAATACACATTGTGAAGGTATCTACTTTTTTTCTCCTTAGGCTGACCTTACATAGACAAAGAGAATGAATTTTTTTACTGCACATCGTTTTTGAATTCATAGGGATTCTGATATATCGTGTGCATGCAAAGAATATGGTTATGAACAAATTTTCTTGCATGCCTGAGAGTTTTGGTTTTATCTGTGATTTGGTATTTTGATTTAAAAATGTTGAAATCTGACAAAAAAGTTGAAATTTCTTTATGATGATGATACACGCGCGCGTGTGTTTACATACATATATACAAGAGAATAACTAAATTTAAAAAAAAGGATAAACTTAATCCCCTCTTCCCTTTTTCCAGTGTAAAATTAAGAGTAACTTCAATGAAAAAATATGAATTGTTATTACTATTCGAACTAAAAGAAAGTTATAAACGAGAAATATTTTGGAGATAAATTTTGTGTTCCAAATTATTTGTTCTGGAAACAAAGGGATAGAAATCTATTCTAGAAATTTCTTAGAAATGTATGTACTATTATTTTTTCATTGTTTTCGTCTCAAGAAATATTTTAAATTTTAAATGTATTCCATTGACAAATGATTACAATATATATCTTTTTGAAGAGTAGCAGATTTTTTAAAATCACATGACAGATGGATTTTCTTAAAAAAATTTTTTTGTCCAGCTGCGTGCGCATGCGTGTGTGTGAATTACTTAACATATCACGTTATTCAGTTGATTGTGAATATATGATATATATACAATGTTTTTTCACTTCTAGTATTGTTACACATACTAAAAAAATTAAATATTTTGTTCATATTTTTATTGTAATTACAAACATTACTAATCAGGATAATTATGTTTCGTGAGAAAACTTTTCTAAGAAATTTTTTATGGCTTTGTCCTTTTCTTGCCATTTGTGATCTCTCTGGATTTTTTCATTTAATGTACTTTCTGAATATTAGAATAAATAAGTCGAATTTTAATTATATTGACCTTTGACAGAAAGAATAAAAATTGAATTGAAAACTTAAATATTGGTTTAAAATGATTTAAAAAAATTTTAGCTGCATAATTCTTGATCAGGTGAACTCTTGTGACAAATAATACATAGTTTTTTTAAAAAAGGTAAAGAGCACGCATGCTATTTAAAATAGGAAATGAAACGGTAAGTGAATTTTAATACTAGTTTTATTTAAGGCTGTTTTCGAATAATATTAAAAACGAAACACAAAATCAGAATATTTTTCAAATAGAAAAATTCCACTGCATCAGTAACATATTTCGATTTCACTGTACTATAAAGAGCAATATGTTTATAATACTTTTCATTTTTATCTGAGTGGAGACGTTTTTTCTGGTATAAAATATATTCCATATTTCATCTTCCATACCATAAATACTAAATGATTTTTCACATTGTATACTGAATGGAAAAACTGCTTACTTATGGAGTGTTTTCAAATTTTAAAAAAGCAATGTTATGAACAAATGTATGAATTACAATGCTACAAATTTTCATGAAATTAGAGACATTTTTCAGTTTGAAAATCAATTTTAAATCACAGTTAGATCGGGGTCTTTTACAATTGGTGAACGCATGACGAGTTTTTAGTGGACTCAGAGCTCGAACCAGCGTACATAAGCGAGCACATTGCTGACGATTGTGGCCTCATGACTACCAAAAATGCAAAACAATCAAGTTTAAGGGAGTTTTTTTTGGAGGGGGGGGGGACTAAGCTTTGACTAAGTAGCATTTTACTCCCTCGTCTTTGTTTTTAATTTAGGCACTAAAAAGATTCAAATTACGAAAGCAATTTTGGATTTGAAATTTAAGGTAGAACGCTTAGTATGATATTGAAGGGAAATTTTAAGTTGTCGCGTCCCTGTGAACTCGGTGTTGGAGTGTTCGAGTGAAGATCAGCCATTTTAACAACCAACACACTATTTAATAGCTATTTAATAGCTTTAAGCAATTTAATGGAGAATGCACTTAAATCACTTAACCCGAGGAGCAATCATTTTTAATCAATCAAATATAATAGAAATAAGAGCACTTAGCTTATCTCTTGAACGCTCCTTCCGTTAATACTTGGATAATCTTCCACTTGACTTAACTATACGACCTCCGATCGCTAACGCTATGTTTTCTTCTATATCAACTTTCAACTATCATCGTGCCTACTCTTCGACTAACACTTAAATAGAAGTTCTAATTTCCATAAACTAAGTCTTTACAAAAAGTGTTTTTCTACTGAAATCAAAGTTAAAAAGATGATTTTACCCTAGAGGATTAATGGAAACGCGGTTAGACCCTTTACAAAGTCACAGCTACTTTGAAATAAAAAACTAATGCATCTATCTCTTTTTCACCTACAACTTTCTATAAAATATGGTGATAAATATTATATTACACTTATATTGGTTTATACTTTAATACCTCAAGTCACACACACTAAGCAATTACATTATCTGCAGAATAAAATTACCAATCTTTCTAATTACTTCCCTTTGATTAATATTTGGAGAATGCTTTTAGCAATATACAAGACATCTGACATTATATTCCTCGTATATATAGTCCTAACAAATGATATCTCATTGCGTGCAGGAAGATGGGAGGACAGAATAATAATAATATTTAAAAAAAATCATTAGACAAAAATACTGTTTGCGTGTCCAAAAGCTTCACGAACATATAGTTTTTCAATTCCTATTTGTCAGTTTTCATTTCATGCATCTCTGATAATTCCTTATGTCAGGGACAGATTAATTTCCCCTGGAAGCAATTGCGATAACATAGTAGTGATGCGATACATGTATATCGAATCGATTCACCTTGTTAAAGTGTAAAACTTTATAAAAATAAATGCATTTAATTATAAAAAGATCGAATATTATTGATACAGATTCTTACTGATTAACATTACAATTGAGAATCCTTTTATTGTGCAATATAAAGGATTTTTAGGGTGATAATTTATTGCATAGCAACAGAAAAATATTGAAACATTTTTAATTATTTTATATTTTTCAAAAAGAAGAAGGGGAAAAAAAAGAAAATTTGATAGCGTAATCTAAGATGCTTTATATTAAAAACTAAAATATTTAAATTATGTTTTCAATAAACTTGGGGGGGGAATTTCATTTAAATGTCAGGATTTAAAACACAATGTGTGTAGTTTTTCTGAATGTTCAATTTTTTTAAAAACCTTTTTGAGGTATAATATTGCTGTAAAAAGTTAATTCTTGGGACTATTTAAGAATCCAAATAGCCATATAACACAAAAAAAAGTACGAAGTCATATTTTTCAATAAAAATCTGCTTTGTACAAACGAACTCTGTGCAAAGGAAAAGCATAGCTTTATTACCTAAAGATGTAGAACTATTCATACCTCACAATTTTTTTGCTCTTTTCTCATTTTCAAAACAAATGGCGAATATGAATTTATCTAAATATTATAATTGAAGAATTACTGAAGCTTTATATCAGGGGTTGGTAAATTTTTGGAGAGAATGGCCGAGTTGTAAGTGAAGCAAGATAACTAAGATGTCAAAGAGCAATTTACACAAAGAGCCACATACGAGTGAGCAGGAAGAGTAGCAGTCGTGCTCCAATTAATATATATATTTTTTAAAATAAAGCTTTATACATAAAGTAGCATTTTCCATTCCTTCCAAAACTAAGAATTATCGGAGACATTTTTGTTTCTACCAGTTGATCAAAAAATAATGCGACTAATTTCAAAGCATCATACATTTTTATTGAATTAAGTTATTTACATGAAATTTTCAATGTGGTTTCCTTTAGCATTGTACATTCTACGTATTCGTTTAGACCAAGCCAAAAGAGCTTTTTCGACCATTCTTGGGGTATTTTTCCAACTTTCTCATTGATTGCTTTTGGAAACCCTTCAAGTGTTCTTACTTTACGTCTATTTCATCGTTTTTTTTTAAGTATCCCCATAAAAAATAATTGCAAGGAACTCAGTCAGGGGGGAGTAGTCATTTTTTCAGGTGGAAGAAAATTTATTTTTTTATCTCTCAGCCATTTTTATAGTTGGTTTTGCTGTATGACTTGGTGCAGAATCTTGGTGAAAAACAAAGTTTTCTTGAGGATAAAGACGTTTATTTCCTTTGATCATGTGCTTCAAAACTTTATTTTGATAGTATTTAGCATCAATTTTAGCCTTTGGTTCAACAAAAAATTATTTTTTAAGTCATGAGAAAATATTTCCATCCGTACAATAACATCTGACGGCCAACTTGTCTTTGCGATGCTTTTCGCGTGAAATATATTGTATCTTCATTTCACCAGTTGTAAATGACAGATTGAAAGTGCTTCCTCTGAAGTTATCCATGTTTTGTATTTACCTTTGGATAACATTAAATACAGAGGCCCAAGAGCATTTTCTTCATTGTTCTGCTGTCTCTGCAGAGATTTGATGACAGACTGGTTTATTCACTTCTTTATAGCCAACTTTCTTTATCTGTCGACAAAATGTTGATTGCGATGCCTGTAGCTTCTTTACTGAAGTTCTTTGAGGTTATGGATTTTCTCTCGCGATAAGTTTTTCAGTTTTTTTTTTTTTTCCACCTAGGATTTCCTTTCATCCACATTTTATTTCTGAAACTTTAGATTGCCATCCAAATTTTATTTCTTTTCGAAGTTTAGATAGTAATCCATAAGAAAAATGCCATTTCTGATTTTAACCCGTGCAGGACCAGGCGATTTTTCTAGTTAAGCCTAACTTTATTTAAAATTTTATAAAAAATCATTACTGTAGTAAAATATGTCAAAAGTTATAGTTTATAATCCTTTTAAATTCCATAAATTCCGAATTAGGATCACGCCAATACAATTACGGCAATCTCAAATATAACACCGTGTTTTCTGAAGTGATCACATACATGTGATCATGGTCCTGAATGAGTTGAATGCTTTATTTGTAACATAATTTGATCAATCATCTTCAAAAGCTTCAAAATTTCATTTCGGGCTTGAGGATTTATTTCAGAGCCATAATTTACTCAAACTAATAAAAATAGTTAAATTGGTAATTTAAACATTTCCTTTTTAAAATATAATTGGCAATAAAGCGATTAAAATTAACCACAAATAGTTATAAGCTTTTAAAATTGGTCACACTTATTTTAAATCGACCTGTATGGCTCAATGCAAAAACAGCCATTGTCAAAATATTTTTATGTTAAAAATAATATTTTCAAGCTTCGTGAAAAAATGTTCTTGGTAATAATACCCTAAAAGCTTTACTCTGAAATTCCATGTGAACACTAATAATTAAAATTGACTGATTGATCCTGCACATAAAAAATCATTTAAACTTTCTTTTTGTTTACCCATAAGCATATCACAAAATCACTAGCTGTTTTCTTTTGCAAGACTTCGTTCACTTTAATTGTTTCCCTCCCCCACCATGCAAGATTTTGCACGCATTTGGTATGGTAACTTCAACCTTCATGATCTTATTTTAAACTCCTCTACCTTTTCTTACTTTTTTCCCCAGTGGTTATTTAAAATTTCCTCTCAGTAACCACCCGCAGTTATTTATAAGGTAACGAGTAACGGATTCAAAAATAATATTCTCTTTAATCCTTTCTATTAAAGAAATTCATCACTTCTCTTCCCGTTCCGTCGAGATGCGACAGTCGGTCGAAAGACTGGCTAGGTTGTCAGGGAGATATGACGTCATTTTCTCTTCACTCTCCTTCGGAAGCGAAATCGAAACTAAATCAACTGGGAGAGTAGTTTCCTACTCACTCCCACTTACTTCTCACTATTACTGCGTTGCTCAATGTGGACTGCTATCTATTTTTAAGTAACTTCAACAAATTCGTCCCTTTTTTCCCCAACTAATTCTGATGAGTGGATAATAGAGCTTTCTCTAAGATTCTACGTAAATGTATAACCGTTACCGTTACCGTTACGGAATGTTTTTCTGTCACTTTTGTTGGGAGTTATTGCCCACCACTGGCGTAGCGAGTTCTGAGTGGGCTCTGTATCAAAATTCCTTCGAGTTCGTTTTTTAATATGGGAACCCTGTTAGTGGATCTATAGTTACATTCGTTGGGGCCCCGTTTCATTGATACGGCTGTAGCTACGCCCCTGTTGCTCACAGTCAAAAGTGCTCCCTAACTCATGCATGCAAACAAGCAAATATTGCTAGAATCACTTAGAGGAGTGTTTTCTCATGGTGGGATTTATAAGAAATAAATAAGGCTTTTACTGCTTTACAGCTAATTTCATTATATTTTCACTACTTCTCATTACATTTTGTCAATGGAAAACAATTTAATTCAGAAACTTTAAGACAGGCAAATGTTTAACTGTAGACACAAAAAAGATAAATTTTTTCAATAGATAATTATAAAGTACAAAAAGAGGAAGAAAAAAATTTTAGTAGATGTAATTATGTAGATTGTAAGATGTATTTGCGTAGCTAGATATCTGACGAGCCGCAACCATCTATGGAAAGAGCTGTATGTGGCTCACGAGCCGTGGTTTGCCAATCACTGTCTTATACAATAAACAGTTGAATGATTTAGATAATTCTTATATTACCTAAATTCAAAGAGAATTTAAAAGTTAAATTGAAAAAAAATTTTGAAAGATTTTAAAGGTGTTTGAGAATTATTATTTTTTTTAATACGATCAAATTTTTAATGTGTATTGTTTTGATTACACAATGAAAAAAATCTAAGTTTTTTAATACACATACAAATTAATAAGAAAAGTATGAGTACTGAAATTAAATTATTAAATCTCTCTTATTTGTTACATAATAGATATTACTGAAAAACTTAAAGAAAGTTCTTAGTGTTGTAGAAAAAATAAAAAGCCTGTGTGACAAATTAAAAGCACTCTTGATTTCAAAATTCACAATTCCAAAACATTTGAAATAACATAAAATTAATCACTTATTTAAACCATTTAAACTGACACTTCTTTTAATTTTACGTAATTATTTAATTATTAAATCCATGAAGCTTCTTATTGATTTATCTTTTTCATAAAAGGGGTATAAAACTAACGATTTAATCTAGAAATACAGAATATATTATTCACTATTAAACTATATTACTATTAGTCCTGCATTTATTATTGAATATATCATTATTAATATTGCATTATTTTTATGCTGCAGTAATAAAAGGAATGAATACCCGGGTGTTCTTATTCAAGAGAAACTTCATCGACCCCACCCTTCCTATCCGAAGCTAGTGTGTGAAGGGTAAATCTCGTGTCAGGAGAATTCCTATTTTGCAAGAAAGCGGCAACGATTTCAGGAACTGTCAGTAGTGAAGCGTGTGAATAATTGCAATTGGTGCTCTTTTGTGATGGTGTCAGTAACTAGAAAAGGAGGGAAAACACAGCTAATGAAAATCTTTGTCATAGTTCCTAGAAAAAGCTAATCAAATAACGCAATGGCGTAAGCAAAAGGACCGACAATAGGAGCTTAGAAACTCTCTTTAGAAAATCAGAACACTCTTTTATTTTTTAAAAGACTTTAAAAGCAAAATCGTTAAAAAAAACTTTAAATTTTTTATACTAAATTAAATTACCAAACGTTTATTTCTTCATTTTTTAAAGATAAAATCATTAAGTATTACCTGAGTTATAAGATTTTTTTTATTTGCAAAAAAAAAAAAAAAAAAAAAAAAAAAAAAAAATGTTTAAAAATTCGTCATGAGAGAGAGAAAATTCCTCTATCCATACCATTTTTTCGCAAATTAGCCTTTTAAAGAATGTTGAATAAAAAAAAAAGTACAGCAATCGCTATGGAATTGATACAAAAATGTTTTTATCTACCTTGTTTTTATATTAAACTATAAATACGGAGCATTAAAAATTTTAAAGTGTAATAATTTTAAAGCTTTTATTTTCCTCATCTACTGAGCAAAATATCTAATGTTAATAGTAACTTTTCTTCATAACTATGGAAAGAGAGAAGTTTTTCTGTCAAAATTTATTGGCTTTCTCTTCAAAGATTTAATTGGAATACCCTATAGTTCCATAAAACATTCGTTAAATAAAAATTAACCCTTTATCTACTGACAGTATTTATATAATTACCATTCACTTTAAAATTACAAGAATAACTAATTTTTACGAATATTTTGATGGCATTTAGTAGGAACGCTTTTAATTCCACTCTTCCAGGATATAGCAGCACAGATTCTATGATGAGTATTTTAGTGGGGAAGATGAATAGTTTTAAAACAGAAGTTGCGTCTTCAGCTGACATTTTGATAGGATTGTAAAGATTGTCATTTTTGTACCGAAAAATTAGTAAATATGAAAAGGTGTCTTATTTTTTTGTATGTTAGTTAAGTCCTTAGAAAACGATTTTTTTTCAAGTGAACAGTGTATATAATTAATTTTACAGTTGAATAACTTTTTGTGGTATTTATAAGTACCCATCGTACACTTGATGTTAGAGCAAGTTTTTCGTCCGGGTAGCTAATTATTGTTGTGTTGTAACGTTATTACTATAGTGTATAGCATAGTAGTAAGCATAGTATAGTAAGCATATCACTATTACTATAGTAATAGAGATATGCTTTGTATTATGCATTATATTTAGTTTAACTTATTTATTTTTCTTTCCTATTGTTTTATTTTAACGTTTTCAAAACATTTTGAACATTGAATTTGAGCTTATCTTTTTGCCACAAGTTAAATGAAATATCTATTCTTTATTAAAAACTAACAACTTTTTAATTTCTTTGTGTGTAACTGAGATTTAACAATAATAATCATTATTTTCCTTTTTTTAAGAATGTTTGGAAAATAGAAGATCAGTCTTCGAGTGGCTTTGGATTTATTATAGAACCCCCTCCCCCCATCTGAAAGCCCTGATGATATAACAGATGATCCTTCAAGTGAAAAAGTCCAAGCAAGTAAAATGCTGAAATTTTCGACAGATTCTGAAGAAGATGATCAAAAGATCGAACAAGACCAGAGACGTCTTAAGGCATGGGCCAATTGGGCCCGGGCCCAGGGCCTTTCCCTCGGTGGGGACCTCGTTTCGTTCCCAATTCTGTTTTAATAGGATCATGATCCGAATAATTTTAATTGTCAAATATTATTCCCGTACATATTCTCCGAAAAAAAGAAATTTCAAATTGCATGTCAACTGGCAAAAGTGGTAAGACTGTCTGATGAGTGGTAAGACTTATTATGTGATGACCGTTGTCCATGTCTGGGTCTGAGCCTAATATCATAAGCAATCATTCAACTCATTTAGTCGAAACGTGGTTATCGGTCGATCCGGTTTGGGCCTAGAATTTTGAGATTGTGAGCAGTGCACATTTATTTCAAATTGAATGCATTGACAAATTCCGTTTGAACGAGAATTTGACAATGCATGCACAAAATTTCTACTTTTAAATATCTCAGGTAGGGCCTTCTTTCACATAAGGGCCCAGGGCCTCAAAGAGTCTTAAGACGTCCCTGAACAGGACCCAGGGTGAATCAGTTCATGTTCAGAAAATACTGTATTTCTTACCCCAGAATACAGTGCTTTAGAAAACATTTAATCGAATCCTCACTCAAAATGCACATGTTATGTATTCTTGTGTATTGATGAAAAGAAAAACTGTTTCTTTGAATATCATCATATTTGTGTTTATGTGTAAAACCTGTCATTATGTGTAAAAAAAGTAAAAACTTTTAAAACTTTTGCAATTTTCAAAAATAAAATTTTTGTGCCGCAAAATGTTAGTGTTCTTTGGTTATTTAGCATTTTCAACAGTTAAAAAGTTATCCAGACATGTTGTATTATGAGAGTACTTTAGCTCTCCATGTATTGACGGTACTTTAAAGCATCAGTTCAATTAATTAGCTGTAACGGATTAAATTCCCCAAAGTTGAGTATTTAATTTATGTATAGCCCTTACTTTTAAATATAGTAACTCAAAAAAATATATATATTACACGAAAAAAGTTGCAGTAGATAAAAGGGTTCAAAAAGCTTTATAATCTTTTTAAAGGTTATGTAACGTTTTTGAAATTTTATTTAAATGTTGTATGTATATGACGCAATCTACAAATACACCAAATTTCATCTAAGTAGTCGAAAAGGTTCTCGAAACTTATTGAGAAATTCCTTAACTATCTCATCAATTATCTTAATTATATCTCATTCAAAATAAAGTCTCTAAATTTTTTTTGCTTAAAAAATGACAACAAAAATCACAAGATATAATTTTAAAAATTTTACTTCATTTCCCCATATAATTTTAATAAACAAAGTTGTTAAGAGTTTTTAATAATGTCTTTTTTATTTTATCAGCAGAAAAATTTAAATAAAAATATATAATTCCTTTCAATCCAAAACAGAGCTGAGGACAAAAGAAAATTGTTACGTTTCAAGAAGTAATGAATAGGGGAGAAAACCAATGCTGACCAACAGATAATTGCTACCAAAATAATGAAATTCTATTGCAGAAAATATTTATAATTATTTTAAACTATTCTTGTAAATAATGGTTTATTTAAAGCTTTTAATATAAGCGTGTGAAGTTTTCTAAGCTTATAGGTATATGTACCTATGTATGATTTACAAATCAAAATTACTTTGCGCTCCAATAAAATCAAACCCCTTTCCTTTCATTTTCTCTCTCTCTCTCTCTCTTTAGATGTTTAAAATTTGTGTCAATAATTCGACTGTTTCGTGAGTAATCATTGCATCTCTGACTCATTGTCTCAGACATTGAAAAGCTGTCTTAATTTCTGTAATAGAATTTGAAGAATGACATTTAAATGGTGTTTGATGGAAGACGGATGTGTTATTATCCATTTTATAATTTAAAAATTCAAACAGTGAAAATAAAAGATTTATTCTTGAAACTTTTTATTAAATAATTCATGAAACATGGTTGAATAACTACAGAGGAATGGTTACAATCAAACTTTACCTATAAAAACAACACCCTGAAGCTGTTGCGTTGTTTCCAGTGCCTCCCGATCGACAGTGTTAGATCGAGGCCCATGAAATTCATCGTGGCAAGGGGTCAGATTACATTTATCATTATCGTGGATTTGAGCATCATTCAGGTGACAGTACGTTTTTGGCTTCATTCCTTCTCAATTTTGAAGGAGTACCCTAGAGACTCTACCCTAGGGAGTGATCAATGGGGCTTCCACCTCTTTCCCTAACACCAACTGCCCGAGAAGACTTTCGGCTCGATGAATTTTTAGAGTACCCCCACCCCATGCCACGCACATGCATAAAACCTTTAAAAACGTCTATGCCAGGTCCTACATAGAAGTCAGCGTCACTAACAACTATACCGTCGTTCCATGCAGCTAAAACATATGAGTGAATTGCCATTAAGTTTTTAATGGAATATACTCAAGATGCGCTCATAAGGATTTAAAAAATGATAAAAAATGTCTTTTAGTTTTTGCTTTGCATAGAAAAATGGCAAATTTAATAAAGAATACACGTACAATTAAACAATTTGAGCAATTCAGAACAACATTTATAAGCATTAAAATACAAAACCGAGAAAAGTCAGCACAAGTATTAAACAAGTCAACATATGAATGGGAAAAAATGAGTTAGCTTGATTTGGGGTTCCCACAGAAATAAAGCTATCGTCACTAATCTTTTTAAAAGCTTAGAAGTTTTTGAAAATAATTAAATTTATCGTTTTCCAACTTTTTTTGTACTTTCAGATTATCAACCCTGCCAGTCACAGCTGTAACAGACGAACGAAGTCTCTCTTGGCTAAAAATAATTGAATCTTACTTGAAATCGTCTTTGTGCCAAGAACGATTGAGTAATTTGGGTTCAGTTGCAATATGGAAAAGATTTGTATCAGAAATTAACTTGGACTACATTATATTGACAAACTTACAAATAAAATAGTGATATTTTAATTTAATATGTTATTTAAAGGAACAGTTAAAATACATATTGGTATTAAAATAAGGTGCTGAAATTTTTGAAAAAAATCACTTCCTCTAAAAAATGAAAAAGTAAACCAAATAATAAGGAAAACATAAGAGAAAATAAGTTTTATCACGTGTGCTTTCCTAATTTTCTTTAATAGTGTAATGAGTTCAATCATACTGAAATTTTAGACTTTAAAATGATTATCTGTGTATAGTTGTTAAAACATTCATTTATCTTCCTATGAACTCTCCCGCAGTAAGAATAAATACAGGATTCTTCATAAATATATTTCTTTAATTATTTCAGTATCTCATACGGTATTACGGTGAATTCTATTTTATATTAAGCTGAGGGCCACATGTTCAAAAAAATTAATCAATATATTCAAAATAATTGTACTCCTTTTGTTTAACACAATAGCAAAAAAATTTCCTTTTAGACACCTGAAAAAAAGTTTTTGGTTAAATGTTAGCACTGTATTCCATGAAAAATAATACAATCTATCAGAAAGTTTTATTATTTAAAAATTAAAATATGTAAACCACACCTTACCAACTCCCATTGGAAAATCCAGATTTTTTTAGGGAGGGGGGGGGAGAGATTTGGATGCAGATATCTGTATAAAGGATGAAAATGCCATACTCCTCAACAAATGTTACAAATCAACAAATTAATTGCAAAAAAGAGTGAAAGAAAGAAAAAAATAACTCGTCCAGGGCAACCC
>BMAO01012517.1:0-13554 GCA_019973975.1 Trichonephila clavata
AAGAGTAATGAACCAAAATCGAAGAGATGAAGAGCCATTAGATTAACTGACATCTAGATAAACATCGCTAAGGCCAAGAGGACACCTATTTACACTTAAGCCTCAAATTTTAATTACTAATAGAGAACCAAGTATAAAGAGCATGTGATCTTATCCGAATAAGTCAGCATTTCGTGCTTAGTGACGCTGACTGCTGAGCTTAAGAGCTAGGCTCGAATCCCGGAGAAGGCATGCATGTTTGTAATGTATAGTGCATGTTGAGGCAGAGGCGTACTCTAAGCAGCCGTCGAGCCGCAAATCCTCTTGAGAGGTTTGTGGAGTGAGTGAGTGATTTTGGGGTTTATTGGCGCAAGAGCCGATTTCGGCTATACTGCGCCAAACATTTGTTTTAATATCTGTGGTCTAGACGGGAAGAGAAAAAAGAATGAATTAATGACAAGAAAGAGGGTCGAAAATAGAGAGGATCACTAGGGTACCCGGGTTCGTGAACCCCGTGTTTACCAAAGTCAGTAAACCCCGTGGGAAAAGGAAAAGATCACTAGGGCACCTCGGGATTGTGAACCGTACTCACCTAAAGAAGGTGAGCCCCTGAGGGGAGAGGTTTGTGGAACGGAAGGAAGTGGGAGCCCTGGACCATCTCCACGGTCTCTACCTCAAAATTGGAGTAAAACCGAGCCAAATGGAGCACCTATATGGGGGCTCCAAGATATGGTTAACGACCAGCGTACAACTACTCCTTTTCGCGATGAATTTCGCGAATCTCGATCTGACACCTTCATTCAGGTGGCATTGACAACAATAGTCAGAATTTCATTGAATTTGGATTACCAAAGTATACAGTTTGCCAGAATGAAATCGTTATCGCACCATAAAATTTGACATCGCCAAATCCAAGAGTCACGGTAATCTAGGTATTGTTTTAAGGTACCCGACTGGTTGCGACTTTAAAAAAAAAAAAAAGATATGAGAATTTTTTGTTATTTTTAGATTTGTTTGCTGCATTTTAAGAAAAATGTGCTAAAATTAAGAGAAAAAGAATTAGTACTAAAATTGGTAAAAATTGACAAAAAAATAGCATAAACGCGGTCCATTCTGTACCAAGAGTTTATGAACAGATTTTCAATTCTGATAGCTGCTATGTTACTTATTTTTTAAATGATTTTCAGGATAAGAGATTTTAATTGCTACAAAAACAAGAGTACTTTATTTTAGTTATTAAACGAAATTGCTTAAAATAAAAATCATTATATTAACATAAGAAACTGTAAATTTTGTAATAAAGTAGTGGTTGATAAATCTGAAGGTTAAAACACTTTTATTATTATGCAAAACTCACAGAAAAAATTTCAGTTAATTATGTTAAAAACTTTTTTTATCAATCGCTGACCCCTTTTGATTACTTTCAAAAAATCACATTTCGAGTAAAACGCGTTTTAAAGTATGACATCTTGCTTAAAGTAATGGCATCTGCTTTTACTAAAACACTTGTAGTTTTTGTTCTAGTGAACGGAAAATGATAAACTTGGTATTTTTATAAAGCTAATAAGATGGCCATAAAATTATCAATGTTTGGCAAAATTCGCATTTTAGGGTAGTCGGATACTAAATTCTAAGCAAATTGACAGAATAAGAGTAAAAATTCGATTTATTTCAAAATAAGTTTATTACGTTGTACAGCAATAAATAGTGTCCATTTTAATATCAAAACACATTTTTATCAAGAATGTTTGGTTAATAATAATTATGAACGTCCAATATAATAGCTCGAATTTTACAGTTCGTATTCAGAAGATTCATGAAATATTTTGCGTATGACTGAAGGAATTTACCAGCAGCAATGTTCAAAATATAAATAATTAACAAACAAGGGGAACGATCACACAATGGAATGACAGCTACATCATTTTTTATATTTTGGTAAAAAACCCAGCTTGACTCTGCTGATCTGTACAAATTATTTCAATCCTCTGACCCTGTAGATATCCATCATCCTAACTTTCTTCGTGCTTGGCTCTATGCTGAGAATTGTAGTCCTGAGCAGCTTCAATAAGGTTAGCAAAATCCATGTAACAGTTGCATCTGGAATATAAAATAACAACGGCTTCTACAAGTATATGACGCACAATCTCTGATCTTTTAAGTCTGATCACTTGGACGCAGAAGTGGCAAATAAAAGCTACGAAGTATAAATAAGTATGATAACTTCCATTGGGTATTGGATTCATTAATGCTCTCAGATAGTTCTTTGTGTATGTTGCGGCTTCTAATCCTGACAGAAGAGACCATTCTGGTTCGTAAAGTAAAACCTGTTCTTCCATGCAGTGATGAGTCAATGCTATCCCAATACTTCGTGCAAATAAAGGAACAGGGGCGGGATTAAGTTCACTTATACTTATGGGAGGTTCCCAGCTCATGTTTTTGTACATCGCCACGAATGAACTTGCTTCTTCTAAAAATACAATGATGCTGTTTATGTGCAAGCGGTTGTTCATGTTGAAATACAGAGGGATTTTGTTCTGGTAGTTCAAATTTTTGAGTAAAAGCCAGAACGTGGACACTACAGGCTTGTTGATTAAAAAAAAGAATATCAAATATAAAAATGCCCCCAATTTTCGCTCTGAGAAAAAAAAAATACTTTCTTATTTACTAAGGTACAACAAAATTACTTAGTTGATTGATTAAAAATTATATATCAGTCAGAAACTACTTCTTGAAGTCTACAGCTGTAAAGGCTCATTCACACCAAGGAAATTAGCTAGCGGAAAAGAAGCAACCAATCAGAGTCTTTAACTACTCTCGCAAGGGCCTCTGATTGGCAGGGACGTAGCTACCCCCGTATCAATAATACGGGGCCCCTGAACTTCAGGGCCCAAAAATATGTAAGCAAAACATTATAAAATGTTAAGGGCCCCACCAAAAGGGCCATAAGAAATTTTGATACAAGGCCCCTGAACTTCAGGGCCCAAAAATATATACGCAAAACATTATAAAATGTTAAGGGCCACCCACAAAAGGGCCATAAGGAATTTTGATACAAGGCCCACTCTGGACTAGCTACGTCAGTGCTGGTTCATTACATCTTCAGCTCTCACTACTTGCTGTTTTGGTGTGAATGATCCCTTAAGATCCAAAGGGACGTAATAGCCTGGTGATCATGATCACGGACTCATGGAGGGCGTGCCATAAGTTTGAGTCCTAGGGCTACTAAAGTCCCTCCCTGTAGAGGGGCAATGCATGTTAAATCTGTCGAGGCTCAATGTCCTCCTATTGGAAGGGTGTGGAATTTTGCAGAGAGAGTGTCAGCTCAGGTGCCGCTCTCATCACTTGACCATGGTTCAAAATTAAGAGGTCCATCTTTAATAGCCTTCATGCTGCTTTAGTGAGTGAGTTAGAATTATGTTAACGTCGCACTGCAAAGGAAAGCACTGCGCACCAATGGAAAGATATCTGAGCTTCGACAGATTTAATGCATCACCCACATGGTTGGCGGGCCTTCAGTGGTACTAGGCTCGAACTCATGACACATCAGTTCATGACCTTGAACACTAGACTATGGTGATGTGACGTTAATAAAACTTTCAGTCACTCCCTCTTAAAGTTCAATTATAAACTAAAAAGACAGAAAAGCTCGTTTAATGACTACTTAACTACCTCTTTGTTTTTCAAGTCGCATAGCCAAGCAAAACAAAGCCGATATATGAGTGAGTGTATATTAACATCGATCTAAAAAGGAACGCGAGAGCTATTGGTGATGGACTTCACAATTCCGAAACATGGTTAAGTGACGAGGATGATACCGGAACTGACACCCTTCTCTGTTAACTTCAACACAATGGGAGAACTTTTGAGCTTCGACAGATTTAACAAAAATCACCCCCCTCCCTACACGGTGGGTCTTCGGCGGTTCTATGCTCGAGCTCATGACAAGCCGACCTCGAGTCTGTTACCTTGATCACTTGGTTAGAATGGCCATATTCCAAATCATGCTAAAGCGAGTTCTTTATGACTGGACAGAATAAACTTGCATCTACCCTGGTAGGAGGGCCTTGAGTTGCATCAGGACTCGAACCCACGGTTCGACAGAATCAATGCCGAGTATGAGCTTGCTATCATGATTTGTACGGTAAGCTAAGGAGAGTGTGTACTTCAGAATAGCGAATTTAGACCTCAGGGTTTGTCTAATTTTATTAGCGCAATTGTCATATTTGGTAAGATTCGCCAAAAATATTCTCTTACTAATGGAAAAAATTGAATTTATAGGCCAGATAAGAATTATTAACCTGGAACTACTCGCGCAGGGTGTGTCATACCCACCCCATCTAACTTTTTTCAACGCTCCTTCTAAACCTTTTTTGGAAAATGGATAGTTTCTCGTGTAACTGACTTTCAGGTCATATCCTTTGAGGGGGTCTTAGCATGTAGGCGAATTCTAAATATATACATTTTTGGATATCACCTCTTCGGGTATGTCATACCATGCGCATGAATCATCGTTACAGTTCTGAATGCATGAGAACACGGTTTAAATCTTCCTTATTCTATAGCGTATTATTGTAGTTACGATGAAGAAATGTGATGTTTAAGTAATTTAAAAAATTCAGTATTTAATAGATATAGTACAACAGTATTCTCGGATGAAGAAATTCTCTTCGCGGTCATGATGAGGAAAAATCAAATTAAGAATATAACAGCAAGTATGATTCCTCCACTGAAATCAATCCAGATTTAGAAAAGGGAGACACTGTTGAAATAAATATTTTATATGTAGAGACGCAAAAACATTTGAGAAGAACGTAATTTTAAAGGAGATAACTGGTACACATCTTATACACTTTCAGGTGAATTTTTGGGGAAAAAAACTATTGCTGGAACAAAATAAGAGAAAATAAAGAAATTTTTAAATTTAAAGAATAAAGAAGTTTACTCCTATATGTTTAGTTTTTAAAAATACAGATTTAAAGAAAATTAAGATCCAGTGAAAACATCGCACTCGCTCACTACGCGATTAAAGGAGTGTATAGAGATAGACAATGCACTGAAATCCCCATATAAAAAGAACAGAAAAACTTAATTTACGTGTGAAAAATGTAAGAAACATGTTGTATTTCCTACTTTTCTTCCTTTGCAATACAAATTTTACCGTAAAAACACAATGTAAACACCCGTGGGTATGACACACCCTGCGCGAGAACTTTAGGTCGTTTTTTTCACGCGAGTGGTACCTTGTTAAATGCCAGTGAGTTTGAGTTTATTAACGTCACACTATAAATCAACATAAGGGATCTTGGTGACAGACGTCGTAATCTTGAACTTCGGCTTAGCGAAAAGGACGACACCTGAGCTGACACCCTCTCCAAAAACCCCACCACAGCAACGTTAGGATTTAGAACCTGGACAGATTTAAGGGGGTTCACCCATCTGATGGGTTCAAAAAAATCGAAAATTTTTTTTTTGCCATTAATTGCTTCCTTAGCTTGTCTAGAATACTGTGGTAAAGTGATTTTTTACAATTTGAAGTCGTTATAAAGATGCAAGTGATAAAATAGCGGCTGTTCGGAGTGCTGAGTTGGCAAACCAAAAGCCTATTGTATACAGTCGGCTTGATACCATTGACCCTTCTGTGCAAATATAAGTTCATACAAGTTCTTGGAGATTTAAAAGGAAATATCTATAGTCAATGAATATTTCGTTGAAATGGTTTAGTCTTCACCACCAGGCATCGTCGATTGAGGGCAAGTTAAGATTTTCTTTGTTTTAATCGGACTCGGAAACTTTAAACGAGTTTTTCTCAAAACTGAGTTTTTAAAACTTTCTTCTACTCTATCTCAAAAACAGTTTGACCGAATGACTTCAAATTTATAGGAAAGATTCATCACATATATACGCACCAAATGGACTACGATCATTCCAAAATATTTATGTTTCTTATAAAGAATGAAATTTGAAACTTTTTCTTCAGATGTCTACCCAAAATCCAATTTTTGATATTTTCAACCGAGTATAGTCCATTCTGTGCATTTAACCCTACAGATTAAAAAGCCGTTAATTTTTTTTATTTCAGATAAACTAATCAGCCGGAATAGTGGAGGAAGTGGGCGTCCATTTTCTCGAGTCGGGTGTGTTCACATCGCTATAACTCACGTTCTATTGGATATTTTTGGCTAAACTTTTATATACATACTCTTAAAATACCCATAAATAAATGATTAAAAAAACTCGAAGTTCTATCTTTTTACTGGTCATCAAATAAAATTCTCTAAAAATGCTTAAAAAACAGGCCGTTACATGGGTAAACCTCCTTAATGTTTGTCAGCCCCTGTATATGGCTGGTCTTTAGTGGCTCTAGGGCTTGAACTCAGGACACGCCAGCCACGAGCTTGTGGCTATAACCACTAGGTTACCACGGCCACTTATAAAGTGTCAGATTTAAATTTGAAAAAAGGGTATTACTCGAGAAAAAAATAGTGGGAAATAGAGATGTATATATCTCTTATCAATGAGTAGATCAGGAGTTGGCAACCTTATTACTGCGGCGTGCCAAGTGGCCGTGGTAGCCTAGTGGTCAAGGTATCGGATAGTGGCTATCTTGTTAAGAGTTCGAGCCCAGTACCACTAAATACTCACCGTATAGGGAGCGATGCCGTTAAATCTGTCGAGAGTTCAAACATCCTCCCATTGGTGTGGTGTAATAGTTAGGAGAGGGGGTGCCATCTCAGGTGTCGTCCTCATCACTTGACCATGGTTCAAAATTACGAGGTCCGTCGCCGTTAATGTGGCCGGGTAGCCAAGTGGTCTAGGCATCGGATCGTGGCTAGCGTGTCATGAGTTCGATCCTAGTACCACTGAAGACCCGCCGTGTAGGGGAGTGATGCACGCGTTAAATCTGTCGAGAGCTCAAACGTCCTCCCGTTGGTACGGTGTGGTAGTTAGGAGAGGGGGGTGCCAGCTCAGGTGTCGTCGCGTCACTTGACCATGGTTCAAAATTACGTGGACCGTCCCCAAAAGCCCTCGTGTAGCTGAACAGTGGGATGTTAATATTCACTCACTCACTCCTCACTGCGGCGTGCCAAGAAAATATGCTAATATGACTCGGCCGCACAATAGAATATTTCTGAAACAATTCGATATCCTACATAATACAGTCATAATAGAGAACAGAGGTCAACAATTTAGATTAATAGTTTTATTATACATTAATTTCGCATCATTTAAAGGTATTTCTTAACAAAAATATAAATAGCATAAAAAATATAACTATTTCATCAAATAAATTTTAAAAATTTAAATTGTACATATATTATGTACTTTTATAAACATATTTATTAAAATAAGAAATAGACAACGTAAAATGTAACATTCCTTTCATTACAGCTAAATAAAAAGATGAAAAAATTTAATGCGAATCTACTCTCATATCGCAAAATCAGGGGTATAATGTGTGATTTTCAATTTGCCGATTCTGAGCATTCAGCTATTAAATAATTTCTTTGCGGACTCAATGTTTTCATGTGAGGAAAGATTTTTTACTTAGATATTTAGAACCAAAAGCAGAAAGCAGGGTACCTGCATTTTTTTCAAACAACTAAATGTCACCAGCAATGACATTCAGTAATTCACAAAATAGCTGTTAGTTTTTCTTTAGAGTTATCTTTCAGATTTTTTCGCAATGCCGTAAATATCCATAATTCTGAAGAGTTAGTCAAATGAGGTACATTAAAAATTCTCTCAACATCCATCCACTCAAAAATTTGACAAATTTGTAGAGAGAAGTGCACTGAAAATTGACCGAGTGCCACCCGTGCCATTGGTTGTCGACCCCTGGTGTAGATCAAGCTAGGATCTATTATTCGTGAAACAGTATTTTACACAATTGTGAATTGAAGTGTTCAACAACAGTGCTAGTAAATCAATGCAATCATAAGATATTCTATTATTTCATAGAAAAGATGGAAGAGCCACATTCATTTCCATACCTTCCGCTTAAAGATTACGCCATCCTCTACATCAATGACAAACTCATCCGAAAAAGACAACGTTAGAAGAACATCCAACACAAATATGGATTTTAGCAGTATTTCTCAAACTTTCAATATTATTTTTTTAACATTTATAAACCCCGTGCACCACGCATGTATAAATGGGGCATACAACACAGACGAAGAAAGGACTACAACACAAACATCCATGCCTTTCCGGGATTCGAACCCGTCCTACGGCACCGCAGTCAGCTCACTGACCACTTACGATGGGCGCAACTTTCAATATTTGGACCCAGATTTCAGTCATAATTTTCATCGCGGCCTTCTCATACTACATCTATGTATTGAATGCAATAATAATGTAATTCGCGCGACACTAAAACTACAATGCGACTTTAATTATAAATAGCGCAAATGATCAAAATAAGTATTATATTTTGTATATAATTTTGTATGGTGTTAAGAGTCCATGGAAGTCACTAGTAATTACTAAACTTGTTTTTAGTTTAGTATTGATAAATCAATGATAAAATAATTTTGCCTTCCTGATACATTTATAAGTATTTTATATCGAAATAAAAATGTATTTTATTTTTTATTATCCAGAATGAATATTTGGTTTTGTTTCCTTTCAGAAAATTGATAATTATTTTAAATCTCTTATTTTTGGCTTTTCAATATGCTCGGACCTCCCACGCAAGGTTATCACGCCCACAATTTGAGAAACGCTGTATTATGGAATTGTGTAGCTATTAGAGCCCCAGGGAGCCACCGTCGTATGTCCATGAACAAAATACCGGACTAGCCAAGCTCTTGTCTATAGATGATACTATCCGCACCACGTCCGCTAGTCCAGTGGCGTAACGGAGAACATTAGGTCCCCCCCCCCCCTGCAAAGTCAGGTATGGGGCCCCATGTTGGATCTTACAAAGGATTGCAAAACCATAACATCAGGCTTTGCCCCCCCCCTCGATGTGGGGGTTGCGGGGGTGTACATCACGCTACTGAGTCAGTCTCTTTTGCGACATGAAACGAGGGGAATCCAGACCACTAATCTCCTGATACAAAACCAAACTTGGAATGAAATCTCGTTATCTCGAATCTTAAGTATCAGAAACAGAGAACAATTAGTTTGAGAGTTTATTATCTTTCGTCTTCCCTGTTGCACCTTACAATCAAACAGCTGGTGGTGGCTCTTGGACGCATTTGATTCGTTTTGGGGATATTTTTCTTGTCTCCTGGAATGGCGCCATAATCTGGAAATCGCATTTCGACACATTGAGTTATCTTGATACCTCCATTTGCCTCTAATCTCTCAACTGCTCTGTATACCATCACTTTTTTACTTGCTCCTCTAATTTTTTGAGCAGTATATATATAATCATTATTTAAAGGTATCTTTATTTTTTGTAGTCATAAATCGTACAGGTTGTACTTTCAATATATATAACAGGTGTAATGTAAAACATAAATTTGACTCATGGACTCTTTCGAAAAGGTACTGTATAGAATATATGAAGGTTGTAAATAAGGGAAGCAACATAGTTAAGGAAGTTGCAAAAAATTGGACATGCGCAAACAGGATGTGGAAGTTGTGAGATGGCATTGCTATTAATGCATACAAGGCATAAAGTGATCGAGGCAGTTGTTGCGCAACGTAATAGGCACAGTATTGTGTTTCTTTTATATATCATGTTTACAAAAGGTGATTGCTGGTTCTCCTCCAACGATGAAACCAACGTTTATATTCTGGTCAAACTGAGGAAGATCTCTCAGACCCACTATGTCCACCTCCAATGGATACCATCACATGTTTACGTATAAAGGTAATGAGATCACTGATAAACTCGCCAAAGAGGGTAGTGAGAATGAAACAGCTACTGCACTTCACTCACTTATCAAGAACTGCACTCTAATTCAGCAGTCGCCAAACATTTTGCCCTCATGGACCAGTAAATTCATAATCTAAATCCCGCAGACCCCTAATAGGATTTTTTAAGTGTTAAATATATTTATAAAAAAAAATTTGGTCTTAAAACGGAACTTAACGTGATGAGTAAGTATATTCTACATTTTTCTGGGGTCCAGCAAAATTTTCTCGCGGACCACCACTTTGGCGACCTCTGATCTATTGCAAGATCTAAACTAAATTTATTATGGTACATTCCACCTACGCACCAATGGTACACAGGAACACCTCCTGAATCTCTAGTGGAAATCAAATGAGACCGTTGCTCCCAGTATGCTCTAAATAAACTAACAAGTAGTCATTCGAAATATCTTTCCTTTGATAGAGGCAGAAAAATCCATCCCATTTATAAAAAATGCTGTGACCATCCAGCTTCACCGGATCTCATTCTGAGATGTATTGGACTTTCTAAGGAGGATTTATCGTCACATCGTCCTTTTATTATAGAATTTTTTGTGGTCAACGGCCTTCTTGAACTGATCTGGCATATATGTCAGATCACTCGAGGATAAGAAGCAACAACAACAAAAGGTGGTCAGCTGTAGTGGATTGAAATCAAGTTAACCCATGCTAAAAGTGATTCCGAAAGTAATCAAAGATTACGCGAAGCTTGTAGTGAGAATGCGTTACCGTATGGGACGGTTGTGAGGGTCGGAATGAGACAGCGGATTTTGCTCCGAACATGTCGGCCGCGTTCATTTCCCAACACCCAGAGTGATCGCCTTTCTATGAACCATCAATAGACACCGTCCGGGAATTATCCGTAGAAGTTGGTCTCAATCAACAATTGTGTGGCTTATACTGAAGAAAGTATGCTGTGTATCGGGAAGGAATGTCAACGCAGACTAATGTTGAAGATTTCTACAGCACCATCCTCAAACGTCCACATTTTTTTGGCGTGAGACTATCTCACTATCCTCTACATTCGCTGCCTTGTCTTACACAGGGAACAGGGACGTTTTAAGGCATGTGCCAACTGGGCCCGGATTCAGGGCATAGTCTCATTCATGACTGGGCCTCAATAACATCATGGTCCAAAAACTTTTAATCGTCAAATGTTACTCCTGAACATATTCTCCAAAAAAGCTTGGAATTTCTAACTATATGCACACTAGAAATAATGGCATGACAACAAATTTATGCCATGTATGTGTCTAGCATTACCACCATACACCATCTGTGACGGATCTATTCGGCGTCCTTTCTTTAATATAATCCTCTTACGAATCTTTGGTCTATAAATTAGAGTTTATTCACAACCAACTCTCAGAAGAAGAAACCTTGATTACTCAAATTAGGGTTATATATAGTCTGTTTTCAAAACTAGAGAGAGAAAGTGGGGAGATAGGATAGATTGCTACTGATCAGGTTTATGCCATTTTATAGCGCATTTCAAGTATTTGATCGGTGAAAGAATTAAAGAGACGATTGGTCACTATAGTTTAATTAGTGTTCAGATAATTGGGATAGTAGATTTGATCCCGAAATAAGAGAGTCGATATTTAAAGTCTTCTCATGATTCTCGCATCTCGTTATTAAATATTTATATATATATATATAATCCACATATTGCCTATATTGAGAGCATCTCCTCTGTTGATTGTGTTGTTTAATTGTGTGATCAATAATAGTGATTTTTAGATATGACTAGTCTTCCTTTACTTCCTCCCACATCTCTAGGTGGGAATGAGAGAATATCTCATTCTTACACATCTATTCTCATTTAATCGAAAGGCGACAGTCTGTCCAGTCGGTTTATGCCTAATTTGTGAGGTTGTGGGAGTCACATATATTTATGTGTTACGGGTTGCCGTATTACGAGATTTAAAAGCGCATGCTGTACATATGTCTGCTTAAAAAGGTCACAGATGGGGGCTACTTTTGCATAGACTTAGGGCCTCAAGAAGTTCTTTTTCAATGGGCTGCGTATAGGTATTTCTTACCTTTGCAGACCTTGTTAATTCCCAAGAGATGGTATCACTTTTTAGTGCGGCACCGTATAAGCGACGCCAATTGCCGCAAATAATTTGACGCCCAGTTTCCTCCCCAGATGGACACCTGAGCTCTGACGATGCGAAATTGAACTTAGGAATTTAATTTTGTCGCGAGCACAAAGCCAAACGGGAACTTCAAGAGATTTTTTTACATGCCGAAGGCGTGTTGATTTTCTGCATCATGAAAATCACCGACTTGGGCGGGGTGAACCCGTAACCTTGGGTGCAGAAGGCCAGCTACAAACCAACTACTCCACCAGTCGGCCGGGCCTCAAGAAGTATTAAAATGTCTCTGACAGTGTAATCAATTTTCTGCGACGACAGCATGGGAGGTTTTGGAATATCCCCCATGCGTTCTTGACATAAGGGCTTGTGACTTCAACCTCTTTCTTAAATTGAAAAGTTCTTTTTTTCCCCGGAAGCATCCTACATTCCAATGGTGTATTTATGTCCGTGAAGCTCCGTCGCTGACACCAAAACCTACATCTCGCCAAAGTAACCCGATTTCTACAAAAGGTGTTAAACTCTACTGGTAATTACACAGAAGATTACAATTTCTCCTGTAAGTTTGTATAAACGTGTTATCGCGTTTATCGTGTTTGGAGGTTAGAATAAAGATCATCCATAATCCGAACATTTCTAATTTATTTTATTCTCTCACTTACAACAACCCATGGCTGGAAATGCACACTTCTATTAAGTTATAGGAGCAATTACACGGCAGAAAGGATATTAAATATTTGTATATAATTCAGTTCTTACTCTTGGATCGCTTTGGACGTCTATGGTCTAAATTACTGTAATTCCGTTCTCAGTTGTTCGACCTTGCATCGTTATTATTCAATTCTAACTTATTGACTAAATCGTCAATTAGCAATCTTTAATAATTTAACAATTAATCGTCAACTAACTCTGGACACTTTCCACTAACCACTTATCTCGCGTACCTAAAAGTCAATGCAAAAATATAACCCTTCATTTGCACAAACCGTGTCTTCTTCGGAGAAAGTTTTCAATAGAACAACATTAAAAAACAGATTTACCCCAAGACGATTAGTGAAGTTCTCGTGAATAGACCGTTACAAGTTCATTAAAACTAATGTCTTCACTATATTCCTCTACTACTTCCTTTACAACTCTTGTAGTTAAGATATTTTCTCAATTAAAAGCTTCACATGTCAATTAAAAATATTTATTCATAACAAAAACAATATATTAAATGAGTACAAATGTAGTTTATATATCTTATATCAAGGAAATCTTTACTCCATGGAAAATAACTTTTTCAGGTCTCTCTCTTCTCTACACTTAATTCCATGATCGCCATCAGCTGCTTAATATCATCATGTTGTGATAACGGGCAAAACTGCTCAATGTAGTCTATGTGATCGAGCAGTTGACGAACCAGATTTTGAGCAGCAGATCCGCAATTTTCAAGAGTTTGAGCAGAATAGCAGACGAAGAATAGTGATTGATCTCTGAAATGTATTTTTTATCAATTTCAAAAAGAGATTTAGTAGCATGAAATTTTTAATTGGCATAATCTAAGTCTTTTTCAATAAAGTAATGTATATTCTTTGCATTAAGTTAAAGAAATGTTGAAAAAGAATAA
>BMAO01012518.1:0-91721 GCA_019973975.1 Trichonephila clavata
ATAAATCTTATATATATACGAGGGCTGTTCAAAAAGTATCGAGACTGAATTTATTATGCAAAAACATACATACATAAACAGGTTTTGAGTCAATCTCCTTCGAAATATGCTCCATTGACAGTAACACACTTGGCCCAACGATGTTTCCAGTCCTCGAAACATTTCTGGAACTCAGACTTTGGGATGGCCTGAATCTGCTGTGTCGAATTCTGTTTTATGGTTTCAATGTCCTGAAACCGGTGTCCTTTTAAGGTGTTCTTGATCTTGGGAAAGAGGAAAAAATCAGGAGATGTTGCAGTCGTTGGAATTGCTTATCCTCAGTGAGGAGAAGCGGCACAAACTTTGCAGACACTCGGCGCATGTTCAAGTCCTTTCTCAAAATTTCATCACATGATCCTACGGAAATGTGACACTCCTGTGCAATTTCTCGGACTGTTAAACGACTATCAGAGTGCACCACAGCCTTCACTTGTGCAATCTTGTCCTCAATGCGAGAGGTTGATGGGCGTCCAGAACGGGGATCACTTTTCACTGATTGACGACCCTCCTTGAATCGTCGGAACCACTCGAAAACCCGAGCACAACTCATCTCCAAATGCTGTTTTCATCATCTCATAGGTTTCGGTACCCGTTTTACCGAGCTTAAAGCAAAACTTGATACAGATTCGCTGATCAGTATTTTCACACTTTTTCTTTTTTCGACGAACGCACGCAAACATCCACGTGAAAGAAGTCATGTGACTGAACGGCGCGCTGTACAGACCTGCCGAATTTTGTGAGACAAGGTGAAATATGCACGCGCATGATGCACACAGTCCCTCCGCTAGGGGTTTTCTGGAATAAATAGAATAAATTCAGTATCGATACTTTCTGAACAGACTTCGTATAATATTATATCCCAATTTATTTCTCAAATCTTAAAGTTACAGACATTATACCATTTCAAAGCAATATATTAAAAAAAAGATATTAAAAAAGTAAAGAAAACTTTATTCCATTCTGCCACCCACATCCTTCTTTCATCGCACCATTGGCGGCGGAGACGTCTGTGGTTCTGCGTCAAGGGTAGACCAAGCAATGGACGTTTTGCGGACAGACCATTCTGCTGTAAACGGCGTCGAATGGTACGCGCAGACACTGAATGATGCGTTACAGACTCAATGTGCTGTGCTATGGTTCGTGATGTGACTGAGCGATCCGTCACTGCCATGCGCACAATTTGCATATCCTCACCTGAAGTGGTGCACTGAGATGGATGCGATCGACCACGTCGGTCCGTCGTACCCTCCTGCATCCAACGGTCACATATACGCATTACATTTGTTTGGTTTCGTCCAACACGACTACCGATTTCCCTGAAAGATAATCCACAATCTCGGTAGGCCACTACCCTTCCTCTGTCGAACTCGGATACTTGATCAAAAGCTGATCGCTGTTTTCTACGAGACATAACTGATCGTTTTTTGAAAAAACCACAAGAAAAACACAATTGCTGAACTTGAAATCGTCGAAATCTCCAAGCCTTAAATAGCGCTTAGAGGTGGCGCCACAAGTGTGTCGGCGCTGAAATTCTAATCATTTGCATATCTCTCCTCCGCTAATGCATGTTGTGAATTTCATGTTATTTGAGTGCTTCCTTCAGGGTGTTGCATTTACGCTGGCCAACAGTGTATTATAGGCTATAATATTATCGTTTAACATTAATAGATTATGGTTTTATTTATAGTAATAGTTCAACTTCTCTAGAAATTTCTCGCTCTCCCTATGGCCCAGAGTATTTGCAAATTTAAGTGAAGGTTGACTGGCCAAAAACTTTGTTTAAACCCGGAGTCCTGGTTCTTTAGTCCAGGAGTTTGCTCTAGTACTACTGTGGTTAAGACTATTCTATCATGACTATAGTTATCTTAGGTTTATAACTATTTTTTGTATATTTAATATATATATATATAGCTAATATTCTAGCTATATATAGCTAATATTCTCTACAATAGAAACAAAAATTATTAATATATCACAATAGCTGAAGCATACAAAAACAGAAATTGTAATATATATTAGATATTAGAGTTTAGAAAAGATACATAGAATAAAAATAATGGAACTTATAAAAATATATCTTATACGAATGCTTATGTACACTCATTGCCGTAAAAATTTTCGCACCATGAAAAAGTTGTCAAAGTGAAATGAAATTTTACATATTTAAGTACTACTTTAATACAAATAAATGCTTAGAAAAGCAAAAAAAAAAAAAAAAAAAAGGACCATTTATTGCAGGGAAAAGTACAAAAGAACAAAAGTTTTAGTACTGTGTTGGACCCCATTTAGCGCGAATGCACGATGCGATGCAAGAGGGCATTGAGGCCTACAAGTTCCGCATGATGTCCTGAGACATCTCGTTTCCCAGTAGCTGTAAATGCTCCTCTAGCTCGCCTCTTTGTGCCATGGATCAATATTGGGGTCGACCATGTAACGTAAGCAATGGCACCCCATATCATCGCACCAGCTGTGAGAGCGGTGTGTCGCTATAAAGCGATGGCAAGATTAAGGCTTTTGCCACAGGGCCTCCACACACGAACACCACTGTCATCACCGCTCAAATTGAATCTAGATTCGTAGCTGAAGACGATCTGGTTCCATTCTGGTTCTGAAGATGTTCTTCAGCCAGGCGGTGCTGGAAGTAACAAGGGCTCGAAGTGAAGGTGTTGCCTGTGTCTGGAAAACGACCAATCAGGCAGTTTACTCTACGCGTGCATGTCGTATGATGTGACGGTTTTCTCGACGACTGGTCTTTCGAGGGCGTCCTGAGCTGGTCACCAGGTAAATGACATCTCTTCTGTCCATTGGTCCCAACACCTTCTCACAGTCAAATCAGAAAGGCCTACATGACGAGCTACTCCCCGAGGCGGACCACCCAGCTTCCATCATCCCAATGATTCTTTCCCTCTCGAAGTCTGACAGCTGCTCATATTGTCTTCAATGGCGGCGTAACGGCATATCTACCTCAGCGTCTCCTTTGTAAAAGATTAAGTACACTCAAACAAGCTCTGCTTGCCTGTTTTATACTCCAAGGAGAACATAATTCAACGCTCTCTAGTGGCAATTCGCAATGCGCAATTACGCAGCATTTCAAGTCAGTTGCATATCTGCTCGATATATAACTTCATGCCAAGTTTCGTTACGATACCACAATTATTTCTTGGTACACAAATTTTTATGGCAATGAGTGTATTATAAGCATTGCTGACTTAGGACAGTTCAAAAAAATAAAGTAATTTATATATTAAATGTATATATATGTATATAATATATATACATATATATGTATATTTCATCAACAGCAGCCTCTCAGACGTTAATATAACAATTATAAGAGACTTATATGAAGACTTTTTAATTTCTAATGGTATCTTCCTCATTAACAAATTAAATTTTCAAAATATACAGAAAAATTAGAAATAATACCGTTTAAGAGCAGACTAAAATTTTGCACTGAGAACAATATAACAATGAAAAGATAAATAGTCATCTCTTTCAATACTTGAAAAGAAAACTTCAACACCCCCAAACGAACCAAATAACAATAAAAATTTAACCTAAAAATCCCCATTGCCAGTTTCTATGCTTTGCAGATAAAAAGATATATCTACATAAACTTCAATACAGAGAGGAACCGGTCACAGAAGGCGAAATATTCTACTTATTATCAGGTTTCTCAATCCCTTCGAGTTAAAACAGCGTTCAGGGAGAGCCTTATCTTTGATTGAGATCTGTGATAGGGCAAATATTAAGTGAGTGCTTGCACAATGAATAGAAAAAGCCTACTGATTGCAATCTCCGAAAGCATGCAGGTTGGCTTGTTTACAAATTCCCTCTTCCTGTTAGATCAAAAACGTGCCGATTCCCTTTTTTATTTGCTTATGTGTATTAAACTCGAATAAGGAGGAATAAATCTTTTTACTTTGGAAGAAAGTGTAATTTGGAAAACAAAATTGGAAATAAAAGAAAAATTGCACAGCAAATTTCTTGGAGGGACAGTATTGAGAGAAAAAAAATGTTCCGGGAACGATAACAGGTTTAAACATTACAGTAATTAATGAGAGTTAAGGATAGTTTTAACCATTAATCCCAGTTCCTTTTACACTTTTTATTTAAATATGAGTTTTTAAGTAAAGGAAAAAGTAAACAATTTAAAATTGCCTTGGTTTTTTTTCCATCAATTTTACCTAAAAATTATGCTTGTAGTAAAAGTAATTCTATTTTTTTAGCTATATTTAACATACATATTTTTGAAGTTATTTCCTTATTTATCATTTTTACAAAAACAGTGAATAAAATCTCAACAATTAACTGAAGTAAAACAGTCATATTGATTTGATTGAATCAGACCCGAATTAAAATTACTTATTGACCATTACTAATTGAACTGAATTACAGAAAAATCTGGAGTGAGGCTAGACAAAATATGTACAGGAAGAATTCATCAGAGGAATTGCAGTCAACTAGAAAGAGCACTAGATAGATTTCTTGATGGAATTAATTCTAAATTATGAACTTATCCCGTCAAATATTCTTCCTTCTACAGGGGATTTTTTTCTCACGGAACTTCTTTCATTATGCATAATATGCATTTATAAAATAAAAATTCAAAGGTACCTATTAATTATAATAAGAAAACTAATAATTATATAAATTGGACAGCCCAGTGTATGTCCCTCATTCTTATCGTAGTAAGGAGTCATGCATAGTTAACAAATGATTTTTTAAATATAATAATTCGTAAATGTTTTAATATATAAAAGACTTTAATTTTTTAAAGACATCTGTGTGAATACAGATTTTAAAATAATCACTTTTGCTATACTCTTGGCAGATTACGTTAATGATTCTGCAAAACTGATTAACGATAAATAATGCAATATCCAATAATCCTCGTTAAAAAAATGGAAGGAATTCCTCGTACGAAGGAATTATACCTAGCAGAGCTTGTGTAACTTTATTTAACCATGCTTGGCTTTGAAAGAATTTGAATATCTCCCTTTTAAATTACTTTTTTTCAAAACGAATTAGATTCTTATTCAAAGAGAATAGCAAATAAAATTAAAAAGCGTTTTTCTTTTTAATTATCACCAGTTGTAAATCATTTGTACAGTTATGAATTGCCTTTAAGAGTGATTTTGGTCAAAATGTAAATAAAAAATATATTTATAAGTGAATATCTGAACGTTATTTTGTTTAATAGAACGCTAAACATTTTACATGTGATATTGGGGCTTACACCCTAACTTTTGTAAAATTCTCTCTTTTCCTCTCTTATGTTATATTTTCTTTTACAAATTTTTAATTTTTGTTTCAAGTTAAAACATCTTTAACAAATCTTATTAAGGTACATACTAAGGTCCATAGTGTAGTGTCGTGAGAATTTCAAATGAAGAAGCTCCAATGATGCTTTAATTGCTTATTGCAGTGGCGCACACAAAGGGACAAACCCCCAAAGCCCATGAGCTTTTTTCGATTGATGATATAACGTATATGTGTTGTTTTGAGATCTGATACGAGTTGAGGGAATTTTAACCATGGACACCCCCGTAGAAAAACTTTTGTGTGCGCTACTGGCTTATTGGGTTACGATCAAAACACCATAAAAAATTTTTGCACTTTATACACATTTTAAGTAAAAATCACAAATCTAGCAAATTTGTTGACACTTTTAGAGAAAAGCGAAAAATTGGCAGTTATAGAGACTGCCGATAGAAGTGAAAACTTAGAACTTTTAGTATTAAAATTTGAAATTTCATAATGTTTGAATTAAAATTATCAACATCAATCTGGTTTTCACATCTATTGACACACCGAGCAACAACTAAATGCATGTTTATATGGTTTTTTATTATTCAAATATATTACGGGCTGTACAAGCTCATGACAAAATATAAATACAATTCAATTGAAATAACAATTAATATAATGAAATTAAATTCAGAGCCGTTTTCATTATTTTAAACTAAAGATTTTAATGATATAAGGTAATAAACAATAATTTTGCATTAATAACCATATTTTAAATTTCAACACATTAATCTTGAATTATTACTAAATTTTATAAAATTTTTAATTTCAAAATCCACGATAAAATTATGATTGAGCAATTAGAAGTCTGTTTTACCACGGTAGTAAGAAAACATCTAAGCCACTGTGAAATACTAATCCGGATTGCGTGATGCATTGCAGAGGTTAAATATTAGAAAATAAATAATGCAAAATTTTCAAACACCAGAATAAATACGATGATTTAAAATAATTTTAAATAATATAAAATTTTCATACGTCAAAATAAATGCGAGTATTTAAAATAATTTTCTGTTATTTATTTTTTATCTTAAAAATATTAGTATATTTGTTTAGTACTCACTATTGTACTGGAAATGATTATTCAACTAAACGATTCAAATAATAATCAAACAAAAACACTATTTTAATAATGCACAGTATATAACACATTGAACTTTTGACTAAATCCATTCATTTTCACTTATAAGGTATACACAGCACTATACGTCAGCTGTATAGCTGCAGATATTCTGCTATAAGCATGTCGGTGATGCGAACGCACGAGATTTCACCCATCCAAAAAGTGTCTAAGGCGAACAGCACACTGCGCATGCGCCAGTCAGAGCATGTCAGTGACGCGAACCCATAAGATTTTCCCCTACCAAAAAGTGCTCAACGCCGCTAAAGAAGTTTTCACTTAAAAAAAAGGGGGGGGGCTCTAGGTTGGCATCTAACACGTCTGCCTTCGGCAGATACAAAACCTTCTCGTAGAGTTCGCCGGTGGAGCTCACTGACTTCTCTCCTCGAGAGACAATCACAGAATAAAACAAACTTTCCACATTAGCTCGCTGGTGGAGCTCACCAAATTCTGTCTTCGAGAGACGGGCACCGAATTTCCAAAACTCCACACCTAATTCGCTGGTGCGGAGCTTAGCGACCTCTTTCACCGAGAGATTATCACCGAATACCCTGATGTGTCCCTCACGCAGGCGCAGTACCTTAGATCTGCTCTCGTTGCCACCTAGAGTTTTAGAATGTGACTTGAGTTTGTAAAGATAGTTACCACTGAAGGAGTATCTTTAAAGGCAATTTGTTAGATTCATTATTATGAAAGCAGTTTTAAGACATCTTCCAAAAACACGATTACAATATAAAATAAACACACTAAGGATAATTAACTCTTCACATGCTTCTTTGCATTTTAACAAAATCAAAAGCTTTATTTAACTATAAATGCTTTCATAATTCATCTTGAAGTACTTAATTTGTGCTCTTTTTTTGGGCGTGGTTGAATGATCCGTGAATACTAATAGTTAAGGGCACTCAGCAAAAACACGCGGAAAGGAATATTGATACCTTAGACGCGTTCAAAGGTTTGAAAATTTCACAAATAGTTAACTTCCGTCGTCTGAGAAATAAGATACAACATTTTTTACATGAAGGAACTATATTCTAAATTTTCTTTAGGAGAGCTTTTTCGGACGTTTTCTTTTTTGATCACTAAGTTTTGATAGATTTCTAAAATTATTCAATGATTTTTTTTAAAACCGTTCATTTGTTATTTCCTAGGTATAGAAAGAGAACTTAAGTGTAAAAAGTTTTAATGTATGCAACAATGGCAGAGGTATATTATTTTAAAATCTGAAATTTTTAAAATGTGCTACATAAAAAATGGTGTGAATGAGTTTAATGCTGAATGTGAAATGGATAATAACAACATGAATGACTAATAAACGATAATAGTATTATATTTTAAACCAGCTGCATGACCCGGCGTTGCATGGGCTTTCTTTTCCAGTAAAATATTCTTTTTTTGAAATTTCTTTGACTTCTTTGCGCCGTTCTGGGGTTTCTTTCCTCTTCCCTTGGGACGGTGGTGCACGAACTTTTTCTTTCCCTCATGACATCAGCATTTCTGTTTGTGTGTTTGTACGCGCGCGATGTGAGTGATTTCTATAATTATGCATTTATAATCATTTAGTTTCTTTTATTACTGATTCTAGCTGCATTACCCGGCGTTGCACGGGCTCTCTCTACTTTTTAAAATTTTTCCTTCTCAATATCAGCACTTCCAGGGGTGGGTGTGATTTTTATATTAATGTGCCATTAAAATTCTCTTTTTAGAAATTTTTGTTGACTTCTTTGCCTCACCGCTCGGGTTTCTTCCCTCACCGTTTAGCCCGGCGTTGCACGGGCTTTTACCGGGTGTATATAACTTAATCCCCATGGTAACTTCCTTTTAAGTTCAATGCCTGATTATTACGATCAAGCAATGCTTGTAATTTCTAGATTAACTATTTAAACTATAATTGAATTTTTAAAAAGATGTAATTTATGAGCCGACAGCTTCTGTAATATGTTTACATGCTATATCAATATATCGTGATATATGTCTTAGTAAGTGCTTATATTCTTTATATAAATGTTAAGATTATGTACTTGTTTGTTTTTATAGTAACGTGTTGGCTGAAGTCTCATATTTCTTTTTGCACTATACTTGTCTTTATTTCAAGCTATTAATATAGTGTCACTAGAGACCCACCGTGTAGAGGTGCTGATGCGGGTTAAATTTGTTGTGGTTCAATGTCCCCTTCTTCCTCTCTTTGACGCGAAATGGTAGCTAGAAAGAGGGGAGGTGCCAGTTGAGGTGTTATCCTCGTTACTTGACCGAAGTTCAAAATTACGTGGTCCGTCACCAATAGCCTTCATGTTGCTTGACAGTGTGACGTTAATAAACACTATATCACTCCAGCTATTTATACGAATAACAGGAAATAATTTCGCTTCGTTTCTCCTCCCATAAAATTATCGGTTTATTTCCTCTAATACTGAACAAATGATTTTTTTTCAAGTAAGGGAAATTAATCAATAGGGGAACAAAACTTTAATGAAAATAAGTTTTAAGATAGAATCTTTTAAATGATTTCTCAATTCTTTAAATATCTTACTGAATTAATTAAATTGGAGAATTAACCGCCACATTTTTCATATTGATATTGTTTAAATGAGATATAGTTTATAAGTAATTTCTGCAATAGGAAATTTTTTTTACTTAGATTTATTTCTTTTAAATTGTTTTTCTACATTTGCTAATAGTTCATTTTATAGTTATTCTAAAGAACATGAATTCCAACAATAGACCAATTTAATTTTTAAGATATTCGCTTTTAAGAAAGAACTAATAGTTGTTGTAACCTTTTTTAAGCCTTCTTATTTTTCTCCGTAAGAGGGCGCGCGAGAGCCGCCAGATGTATTTTGTGTAACTGTGTAGTAAACATAAATAAAGATTTCTTCAAACAGTACAGACCGATTACTTTTCCATCACATTCATAGAGGTCCGACGAGCACCAGCATTCAAGTCAAAACATTTAATTGATGAAGTGTAACGGTCTGCGACATTTGTCGAAATAATCAAGCATCAAAACAAATTTGTTCAATAATCATCGCAAGCATTGAACTTCGATATTGGGAAGGTCACAAAACAACATGGACGCCATTCTTAAGCAAAAGAAAATCGTAAAAGGTAAGCTAACTCGTTTAGTTTCCAAAATTGATGATTTACAAAATCAAGCAAATTCTGAATCCATTATTGAAGTTTATGAAAAAGATGTTAATTTAATAGATACTGAAGTAAATAATTTAAATGATAATCTTCTAAGTACTTGTACAGATGAAGATTTTAACGGTTATGAAATAGAAATGCATGATTTATTTTCTAAATTAGATACGCTAAAAATTATTTTAAAAGAGGAAATGAAAAAACTTGTTAGGAATAATAATAATACTAATGCATGCCAAAATATTGCTAACACTAATGTAAACAATTTAAAACTTCCTCGCATAGAATTGCCAGTATTCACTTCAAACTATATGGACTGGATCTCGTTTCGCGATTTATTTCTTGCGAGTATAGGAAATAATAATACTTTAAGCGATAGTCAAAAACTGCAATATCTTAAACTTTCTGTAAAAGGCGAAGCAGCCACTTTATTACAATCTATTCAAATAACAAACTATAATTATCAAAAGGCGTGGAATGCATTAACCGAACGCTATGAGAATGAAGCAGAAATTATAAATGCAGCATTAAATAAATTAGTTTCGCAGCCTGTTTTAAAACAAGAATCTGCGTCGGGATTGCGAAAAATAATAGACACTACCCAACAATGCATTGACACACTACAAATCCTAAAGCAACCCGTGGAGCATTGGGACACCCTTATAATTTTCTTGCTTTCGGTTCACATTTTGGATTATTTGTATGCGATAGTTTCTTAGAACTTCCGATTAAAGAAAAATGGGATGTTGTTAAAAAATACAAATTATGTTTTAACTGTCTTAAAGAAAATAAAACGCATCACATTTCTAAATGCCGTGCAGGTGTTTGTAAATTTTGTTCCAAATTACATAATTCAATATTATGCTCAAAAAATCCAAATAATAACAAAACTTTTATTGCCAACACGGTATCAGATATACACGTGGAAGATTCCACGATAAGTAGCAATAATGCAACCGTACCTGCCGCTCAGGCTGTTTTATTGCCTACCGCAATCGTTTATGTTAAAGGCATTAATGGCGCTTTTCAAAAATGCAGAATACTCATTGATTCAGCCAGTCAAGGCTCATTTGTTAGAGAGAGTTGTGTAAATTTATTACAACTTAAGCGCACTAGCGTAAACATAAATGTAGACGGTTTAAGTTCGCGAAACGTGGGAAGGGTTTCAGGCTTAGTTCAGTTAGAAATAACATCACTGTTTTACAAAAATACAAGTATTACTGTAGATGCATTAATTTTACCCAAAATCACCTGTGACCTTCCTCAATTTCAAGTCGATGCGTCTGCTTTGAATACATTCAAAAATTTACAATTAGCGGATATCAACTGTCTTCAGCCAAGCTCAATAGACATTCTGCTAGGTGCAGATGTGTTTGGAGAAATAATGCTCAACAGGCATTTAAATGTTCCAGGACATTCTTTAACTGCAATGGAAATCATTTTCGGTTGGGTTGTTCTTGGAAAAACAAAACTTTCTTGCCAAAGAATCATATCAAATCATGCAAGTTACAACGCAGTAGAGTTTCAACTTGACAAATTTTGGCAATTAGAGGAACTCTCTGAAACAAAACCCTTTACGAATGAAGAAATTGCTTGCGAAAATCATTTTAAAAGAACTTATACTCGTGACTCAACAGGTAGATTCGCAGTCAAGTTTCCATTCCGAGATTCTAGTGATGAACTTGGTTCATCTAGAGACATTGCCGTGCATCGTCTACAGCAAATCGAACGCCGGTTCAGTAAAAACCAATCTCTTTCTGATCAATACCATAAATTCATGGATGACTACTTGAAACTTGGTCACATGGAATTAATCCCAGAAAACGAGATTGACGTTCCAGCCAGTTCCAGTTTTTATCTCCCGCATCACCCAGTACCCAATAAAAACGGTGACAAATTTCGCGTGGTATTTGACGGATCTCCAAAGTCCTCAAGTGGTATTTCTCTTAACGATAAACTAATGGTTGGTCCACAGCTACAGACTGACTTAACAACAATACTCCTACGCTTCAGGATGCACAAAATAGCCATAACTGCGGACATAGAAAAAATGTATAGACAAATAACTCTACACGATTCAGATTTCCAGAGAATCGTGTGGCGTAATTCACCTTTTGAGCCAATACAAGACTTTAGGTTGACAAGGATTGCTTATGGCACTGCATCAGCGCCGTACCTTGCAATAAAATGCTTACAGCAGTTGGCATTAAACGAATCAAATAATTTTCCTCTTGCTTCTAAAGCAGCTCTTAAGGACTTCTACGTTGATGATTTGATGTCCGGAGCCAATTCACTCTCTGAAGCTCTGGAACTACAAAACCAGTTGACTCAAATGGTGTCCAGTGCCGGACTTGTATTGAGAAAATGGGCTTCTAATTGCAGCGAACTCTTAAATTCAATCGATTCAGATATGCGTTTATCTAATACTTCTTTGAATATAGACAATGATGATACAGTAAAAACTTTAGGTATCCTGTGGCATCCAGCTTCAGATGTATTCTACTTTAAAATCAGTCCTTTATCTTTTGAAGGCACCTTAACCAAAAGGACATTACTTTCTACAATTGCTAAGACATTCGATCCACTTGGATGGTTGTCACCCATCACAATTCAGTATAAAACAATCATGCAAAGACTGTGGAAACAACAATTGAAGTGGGACGAAAGGGTTCCTACAGACATTAAACTTGAATGGGAACAACTTGCTAATGATGTACAATTTGTCAAAGACATCAAAATTCCACGATTCTTGTTAGTCGATTCAGACAACCTGTTTCATCTATTTGGCTTCAGTGATGCTTCTGAAAGGGCTTATGCAGCTGCAATTTACTGTCGCTCTGTATCAGATACAGGAAAAATCAACGTTCAACTAATAATAGCCAAGACAAGAGTTGCCCCACTGAAAACTGTCTCACTTCCTCGACTAGAATTATGCGGAGCTCTTTTGTTAGTTAAACTGATGGACTTTACTTGTAAAGCTCTGAATTACCCTATATCACAAGCCCAATTTTATACGGATTCCACCATAGTTCTTTCTTGGATAGGATCCCATGCCAGCCGATGGAAGACGTTCGTAGCCAACAGAGTGGCGAAAATCCAGACGTTGTCTTCTGCTACTCAGTGGCATCATATCAGTGGAAGCGCAAATCCTGCAGATCTTGCAACCCGTAGTGTGTCATCTTCAACTTTACTCACTTCTATATGGTTGTGTGGTCCCAAATTTTTACACGAAACATTTCCTTTTCAGACAGACTCTTCTGTTCCTACATTGAATGATGCTGTGCCAGAAGAAAGGTACTGTACATTACAATCAATTATTGTACCAAATCACTTGCCTGATGGTAATGATTTACTTCATAAATTCTCATCTCTTTCTAAACTTAAACGTGTAATATCATATTGTTTAAGATTTGTCAATAATTGTAAAAATTCAAAGGATAAAACAAATGGGTTTTTAAAAACTAATGAACTAAACAATGCTATGTATGTATTAATTAAATTAGTGCAAATTATTGAATTTAATAATGAGATCAATGCTTTAAAAGGAAATCAACCACTATCTTGCAGAAGCAAAAAATTTTCTCTTAATCCATTTTTAGATCATTCAAACATTCTCAGGGTGGGTGGCCGTTTGCGACATGCAAATCTCGCATATGGCCACAAACATCCCATCCTACTGCCAAAAGGGCATATTCTAACAAATCTCATTATTAGACATTATCATGAAATTCTCTTGCATGCTGGTACACAACTTGTGCAATCTTGTATTCAAGAACAATATTGGATAATAGGTGCTAGAGATGTCATCAGACACTTAATAAGAAAATGTGTAAAATGTTGCAAAGTAAAAGCTTCCATCACTAATCAAATGATGAGCGATTTGCCATCTTCTCGCATTTCTCCTGCTCCTGCTTTTATGCGCTGTGGAGTAGATTATGCTGGTCCTTTTCAAATTTTTTAAAACCATTAAAGGTAGAGGTTCCAAATCCTTTAAAGCATACATAGCTCTGTTTGTTTGTTTCACTACTAGAGCTATTCACCTAGAACTGGTGACTGATCTTTCAGCAGATGCATTTATTGCAGCTCTGAAGAGGTTTATTTCCCGCAGAGGAAAAAGCAGTGACATATACAGTGATTGTGGTTCCAACTTTGTTGGAGCAAAACGCAAACTCATGGAATTTGAGAAGCTTGCAAAATCAGAATATTATAATCAAAATGTTAGTAAATTTTTAACTGATAATGGTATTAAATGGCATCTAAATGTTCCAGGTGCACCACACATGGGTGGTCTCTGGGAAGCTGGAATAAAGTCAACTAAATATCACTTAAAACGCGTTGTTGGAGAAACTAAATTAATATATGAAGAGTTTGAAACGTTTCTAACTCAAATAGAGGCTTGTCTTAATTCCAGACCATTAACGCCCATATCTAATGACCCTAACGACCTATCAGCCTTAACGACTGGTCATTTAATTATTGGAAGGCCTTTGACAAGTATTCCTGAACCTAATTACATTGACTCAAGTCATTCTTATCTTACTAGATGGCAACAAATTCAAAAACTAGTTCAACAGTTTTGGAAACTTGGCACAAAGAGTATTTATCTCGATTGCAACAAAGGCCAAAATGGCTTCTGCCAACAAAAAATTTTCAATTGAATGACTTGTGCCTTATAAAAGAGGACAATTTACCCCCTACTAAATGGAAAATGGGTAGAATTGTTCAATTACATCCTGGTTTAGATAATATAGTCAGGGTTGTTACTGTCAAAACATCAGATGGCATATTTAAAAGAAATATAACAAAATTAAGTCTGTTACCAAAAATTTTTAATCTATAATTTTATTATTTGTAGCTCATTTTAATATGCATATATACTTCATTGTTGTGAATGTTTACTTAAATATTAAATTTTCATTCATGTATTCATGTAAAATAACTTTATATTGTTCATGTATATTGAAATAATATTTCAAGGTTTGTAACCTTTTTTAAGCCTTCTTATTTTTCTCCGTAAGAGGGCGTGCGAGAGCCGCCAGATGTATTTTGTGTAACTGTGTAGTAAACATAAATAAAGATTTCTTCAAACAGTACAGAACGATTACTTGTCCATCACATTCAATAGTTCATAAAAGTAAATGCAGCATTAAGTATTTAGAGCAAAATCACCTTCTTCATACGTTGGGAATTTCTAAAGTGTCAAAAACCATATTACTGATCAAGAATGTTTTAATAAATTTCATTGAGCTCATACCTATTTATTTAAATATCATCTTGTTTTCATTCCTTCCGAATTTTGAATCTTTCTCAGAATTAGGACTACACAAAACCCTACACATATTTCAAAAATACCGTTGTGTGTGTGTGTGTGTGTGTGTGTGTGTGTGTGTGTGTGTGTGTGTGTGTGGTGTGTGTGTGTGTGTTGTGTGGTTTATATACCTTTGGGAAGATTACCACCAAATTTCAGGTCTGATAACAAATTAGGTTTTAAGATATTTGAAGCTTTCTGAACTTAGTTTTTAGTTCCGGCTTCATTTTAAGGCATTTTTCCACTCTTAAATTGAATTAATTAAAAATATTTTTAACACAATCAACTCTTTCAGTGTTAAATGATTATTAATTCCAATTCTCATTACTAAAATCATTTTTTTAGTTCTCATAGTTACTTAATTGATTGATTTCAAGACCAATTTTTGTATTAAAAATAGTTTATATAACTTAGAAGCTTATCATTAATTTTTTCATGTTGAGAAAATGCCATGGCTGTGTCAGGTTGCTACGAGAAAATACTTCGAAAAAATGGAATACTACTGAAAATGATCCACCTAAATATCAGCCCTCAGTTAATACTGCAGTTAGACTTCCGAATACAAGTATTCTGAATACAAATATTGAATACAAGTATCCAGATACAAACTCAAACTTGCTAAATTGTGCCTCGAGGCAAACCGAAAAAAATTAATTTTTATGCACAAATCTGGTGAGTTTTAGATAAATTTTGCATCATTATTATTTGGTACATAAATGTTTTGTGTTTCAAAACTTTTGTGAAAATATTGTGTTAAGGTAAGACTGAATAACTTGTAAGAAATACTATTAATATTATGCAAAAATATATTTTAAGTTTTGAAAAAGTATTTTAAGTCGTATATTTAATTAGTGTTCTAATGTAGAACTTAAGTTGGAAAATAACATATTAAAGAATTAGAGTTTTACACAGACATTATTAGATCTTCTTTTATGACTTTTCAAACTTTAAATGTGCTCTTCTCAGGCTTTTAATTTTGAAGATATAAGTGTTTTTTAATTCTTTAGCCCTTTTTTCTTCTGTTCCAAAAAGAGTCTTGAAATTTTTTGTATATACTCCCAAACGTATAGTCTATAATACACTCACTTCCAAAAGTTAAGCACGGAGAGGAAAATGCTAATTTCCGGAAGCCAATCAGAATTGAAGAGAATGCAATTCGCTGCAGAGGTAAATGGAAGTATCAAATATGCTAGGTAACAATCAATCGTGCTTTCATGTCAAGAAATATGCAAAAAGGGCAGTCTTATAAGAAGCCAGCTTTATGAAGGGTTACAGAAGTTGATTGTAAGTGCTGATAGAAGGTGTTTAAAACTTTTGTACAATTTGTTTTCAAGACATACGTGTTCCTATGACTTCCAGAAAACGAATGGAAGATTCTGAGCGCTGGCATGCTGTGGGGCGCATTGAAGCAGGTCAGTCGATCACAAATGCTGCTCTTTTCTTCGGCGTTCATCATTCTGTAATTTCACGTTGATGGAAACAATTCCAAACCACACAGACAGTTGACCGAAGACCCGTAGGTGGTCGCCCAAGGGTTACAACCCTCGCGGAAGACCGATATATTGCTATTGTAGCCAAGCGGAATCGCAGAGCGACCTCCACATGTGTGACATCTATGGTTACAGCGTCCATTGGTAAGACTATATCTGCAGCTACTGTACGCCGAAGATTACATATGAATGGACTGTATGCCCGGGTACCTCGATTTTGGGTTCCTCTATCCGTCCAATCAAGAGGGGTACGATTAAAGTGGTGCCGGGAATATGGCAATTGTACTATGTCTGATGGGGGCCATGTCATGTTTACTAATGAGTCAAGATTTGCTCTGGAGCCAGATAACAAGCTTATAAGGATATGGCGTAAACAAGGAACACGCAATCAGCCCCGAAACATCACGCATTCCGAGGCGGAAGCATTATGGTGTGGGCAAGGATTTCATTAGGGTTCCGCACCGACCTGCACATCTTTAAACGGGGTTCTGCGACGGCTGTCCGGTATCGAGATGAAGTCCTAGAACCCATTTGAGATAGTACGCTGCAGTAGTTGGCCCTACTTTTGTTTTAATGGACGATAACGCACGTCCCCATAGAGCTGACATCGTCGATGACTACCTGGAGAGTGAAGGGATTGCGCGTATAGCGTGGCCAGCGTATTCGCTTACCTTAATCCTATTGAAAATCTTTGGGATGCTCTCGGCCGTGCTGTATCTTCACGTTTTCCACTTCCATCCACTCTTATTGAGCTGGAAATTGCTCTATAAGAAAAATGGCGATTGTTTAATTCTGCGGTGGTTGACCACCTAATTGAAAGCATGATCAGAAGGTGTAAACTTTGCATACAGATGAGGGGGGATCACATACCCTATTAATGTCCTTTTTTTCATTTTATGCTGTATATTTTCACTTTATACATAATTCTGTTTAAGTCTCCAGTATGACATTATCTGATAACTTACAAAAATTTAATATTGTTTTCATTTCTGTATATAATTATTGATTTTTTTTTTATGTATAAATATATATGCTACTTTGCTGCCAAATTTTGTGTCAATCAAAGCAGTATTTGTTGATTTTTTTTTTTTTTTTTTTTTTTTTGCATTTTACATCTTTGTGCCTAACTTTTGGAAGTGAGTGTAGTTAGTATGAATTTATATATATAGGTCTGATTTCTCTAGTTATTTTTTAAAAAATGTTTAAGTTAATATTTTAAAAAATTTCGTGTTTTTTCCAGGTTTAGCTAGAAAAATAGTTATTAAAAAATTTTAAGTTTAAATTTATAATTATAAAAATTTTAGGGGTACAGATTTTCAAATCCATTCTAACTTTTGTTTGCAATAATCTAAAAAACATAAATCACTTAAAATGATCAAAATATTTTAAAAATTGATCATTTTATAAGAGTTTGAAGAAACTTTATATATATAAAAATTCTTAATTTTATTAAAACTGTAAAATAATGTCTGGTCAAACTGACGTTTTACTTTCAAAATTATTTTAATAATATAATCTGAATATAAAACAAATTATTTTTACTGTTTATCTCCACAAAATTTTTTGAAAAACGGATTCTTAAAAGGATTCTCTCAATATAAATGTATTATTTAGTTTCTAAAAATAATTAAGTTTAAATTTTAGAAAATATCACATTAATTAAATACACTAAATGCTCTTTTTATCTTGTATAAATAATTTTTTTGGTTGTTTTACTCAGCGTTCCTTCAAGATAAAATGTATCGTCTACTTCACAACCCATATTTTAATTAGTTTATAAATAGAATCAAATGGATTAATTCAAAAATGATGCAATATTATCGTAACTCAAATTGTTAATCTGTCTAACAAATAATGTAGAGAAATATTGACTTTTTCTTTTAAGTAATTTGTTTTCTTTTCTTAACTAATTTTTTTTTAAATATATTTTGAATAGAAATGATTTTTTTTTTTTTTGAAAAATCTTGTAAAACTTGTAAAAAAAGCAACAAAAAAAAAAAAAAGAAAAAAAGAAAGAGAAAACCGTACGTGATTTCTAACTTTTACTTCTTTATTCTTTTTCTTTCCGAAGTTAATTGCTCTTTTTTATGTCGTGAATATAAATTCATGTTATAAGCCACACAAAAATGTTAAATATCAGCTTACTACCTGCTTCAAAATGTTTAATATAAAAAAAAACGTATCAACAGTTGAATTTTTTTAAATTCCTATTACGTTTGTTCCCTACCCCATGGTATTTTTTCCCTATAACAAAAAGGCTTTATGTTTCATATAATGTTTACTCAGTAAACATGTTTAACATGACACGCACAAATCTAATGCATACTACCCTCGTATACATAGGGATTTTTTTTACCGGATTAGGGAATTCCTCTCTTGCAAACACATATTCTAAAATCTTCAAGGCAAAAATGGTAGCCAGTTTGTTTTCTCAAATACATCCATTTCCCTACCCTTGTTTGTATTTTCGAAAACCAGCCTACTTAAACAAACAAACGGTCAACAAAAATAAATATCAAATGCCAAAGAAGTGTTTGAGTTAACCTCGTCAGACTTTTAAGTCAACAGAGAAGCTGTTTTCTGGGGGTTCTTACATAATGTACACAGATGAACATCAACTGAAAAGGCAAAATTGACAGAAGAAAAGTTTGTGTTTGACAAGTAAAACACTCCCATCTATTCCAGTTGCTTTTATAATCGTTAGGTCTAAGGTGAGTAATACGTGCAATTTGTCGCCAACGTGCGATTATGTTAACTCAAACATTGGATATTTTATATTAAGAACGTCGAGTTTGTCATTATCGTTTTTTGTAAGCAGAAATGCATAAACTGCGGTAAATTCTAAAAGAATTATAGCTATATGAAATGAGACCATGATACTCTTTGCTTTAAAAAAAATAAAAAGAATATATATGAACTCTGCGAAAATATAATAATGGAGATTTATTCAGTGAATAGATGCTAAGCATAAGTCAACTTTTATTCCACATATCTCAAAGATAATTTTTGAAAGATTGTTATGCATTAAAAGGTTAGTACAGGTATAACAAAGTCATAAAATAATACTGTGCAAAGAAAAATATATTTGTCTACTAATATCTATACATAAAATTGCAATGATTCGTACTGCTTTCGTGATGTAATAATTAAAAGAAATGTTTACCGTTCGTTGATAAGCAGCTTAAAGTTAATTGTCTAATGTATAAATTATTTATATATTTATGAGTATCAGTTTGTCTTCGATAGTTACTTTTTCAGATGCCCTGTTATTAGTATGAAAGGTATTAGAAAAGAGAAGCTATTATACTGTTTACTTTTTATGTAATTATAATAAATGAAAGCATTAATAAATGTAAATTTTTTTTAAAAAACACTGCTTATTTCTGCTTTTATCAGATATTAAAGTTTTATGAACTGTTCTATGCAAAGTTTTGCGAAGAACAGTTTTTGCCCCCAAGGGCTGATAAATATTTAATATCATTAATTCAGCTCTCAAAGAAAATTGTGTTAATTATAATGATGATAGATCAGCGATTTCCCCCCAGATGGATTTATAGGCAATAGTTTAAATAATTTATATTCACATTCTTATGAAAGAGAGAATAATAATAATCTACATATATATATATATATTGATAATAAAATCCTTTTTGGTAAAAATAGTAAATTTAAAGTTAAGATTACTTTTTTCCAATCTATTTATAACTTTTAAAAACTAAAATTAACCAACTTGCAATGCAATAAATGCATACAAGTTTCATACGATTGATAATAATTTAAATAGCAATTTCTGTGATAAAATGGATTATTTTAATTTTAACATTATTATAGTTCCATTCTGCAACAGTAATAGCCATACATTATTAAAAAATAATACAATACTGAACTATTTGCAGCTTTATTATTTTTTGGTTTTTCGAGATTGTGATATTCTGTTTAGAATATTGTGCTATTAAATATCTTAAATTTTACATTTATAACAAAAGAAGACGTCTAGGTAGCATGGTTGGTTTGTCGCTGGTCTTCTGCACCCAAGGTTGCGGATTCGACCCAGACTCAAGTCTACGGATTCTCATGATGCAGAAAATCGAAAGCGGCCATCTCGTATGGTTATACGACATGTAAAAGATCCCTAGAGTGTCTATTTGGCTTCGGTGCTCTCGGCAAAATTAAATCCTAGTACATGTTTGCATCGTCAAAGCTCAGGTGCCTTCTTCTGGGAAGGAAACTGGGCGTCAAAATTACTTGCGGTGATTGGTATCCGCCTATATGGCGCTAAAAATGATACTAGCTTCCGGGAAATGTACTAGGTCTGGAATGGTAAAACACCAATCCGCAGCGCATTAGAAATAAAATAAAAACATTTATAACAAATTTATGTGAGTTCAAATTCATTTGTATTTTAATACTTATTACTTACTAAAATAGATGTCATAATCGTCTAACTTGTTTTGATAAATACCTAATTTCGGGACAGAAAAACAAAGTTTGTTTAAATAATGATGAATTTATTTGAAAAAATTCAGCAATACATACTAATACTTCTTAGCAATCTTCTACGAACATTAAAAAGAAAGCTGAAGACCCTCCATGTAGGGGAGCAATGCACGGAAAATCTGTCGAGTGCTTAAACATCCTCCCGTTGGTGTGGTGTGGTAATTAGGAGAGGGGGCGTGCCAGGTCATGTTTCAACCTCGTCACTTGACCATGGTTCAAAATTACGAGGTCCGTCGCCAAAAGCACTCGTGTCACTGAACAGTGCAACGTAAATATTCACTCACTCACAATCATTTAATTTTAAACTCCGTCATTGAAAATTTCGAAATTTTATAATCATTCTTGCATAATTTAAAATAATAATTGCGTTGAGAGTTTTAACATGATTTTTTAGAAACTTTTGTATTACTCTTGCTTTTTAAAGTAGCATATTTTTCTTCTGACAATAGAAAACTGAAGACTTAAATGAATTTTACTTTTCTACCCTTCTTCCGTTTTATTAAAAAATAAAACGATTTATGAAAAGATGTAAAAGGAAGTAAAAGGCGATAAATTTCTAGCGCTAGTACCTTAAAACTTCCATGTGTGCTTTGTTTAAAGCCTTACAGTAGCCAAATAGTATTTCAGAGCCAAACAAGGTACTTGAACCACGAATACTAGCAACTTTGTTGATCTTAGTACTTGCTAGACCACGCCATTGTTTGCTTTCAAACACCTGGAATATCCCAAGGTGAGTTTAAAACTGTTTATTGTATATTTTAACCTAGTTTTTTCAGTTTATTTTAAGATGGAGTGCTGCTTAGTCTATTTATATAAGCTACTCAAATTAAGAGGATTTTCTTAAAAGTAAAACAGTTTCTTCTTTTTTTTACATATAAACTGCAACAATAAAAAATAATAATAATTTTCAAAATATCACCAGAAATATTTTCCTAGCATTTATCTTAAGTTTAATTTTCAATTTCATAATTAATTACAATAACAGAGTTTCTACAATTTAGGAGGTAAATGGCATTAGTAATCGCCTTAATAATCGTAATCGAATGAGTAAATCATGAATATTTTTGAAGGATTTTAACTCACATCTTCTATTTATTAAATAATTCATTTGAGAATATTCGTAATATAAAGCTAGATTTATTCTTAGTGATCATTATCCACCAAGACACACTCAATTTTTCACCAATCTACATTCTAAAAGAATATACAGTGGTGGCAGTAGCGCACACAGGAATTTTTCAAGGTCAAAAGTCCACCATTCTCGTACCATGCACCAATACACCGCAAAACATTTTGTTTTTGATGTTTTGTCGATTTTCGGGTACAAAAAGCAGGAAAAAAATTGTTGAATAAATAACTAGCATTCAGTAATACAATTAATTATTACTTGATGAAATTCTACGTACTATACACATAGGATTATAATCAATCGGAAAAAAAATCAAGGGCTTGGGGGTCTGGACCCGCTTTTGCCACCACTGTAAATGGCGTTGGCGATTTGATTTGATTATTATTGTCGCACTCTAACGCAACGTGAGGGCTATTGGCAACGGATTTTATAATTTGAACCTTGGAGATGTGGCGAAGATAACACCTGAAATGACATTTCACTCACCCAACTTCCACACCACGCTAATGGCAACAGCGAAGTGGATAAAAAAGGCAAAAATGCTATCAAGTAAAATCGAATTGTAAAGAGCATTAACGAATCATTTATACATTTATTTACATAACCTCTGCGAGGTTTATTCAATGCTTATTTCGAATATAGGTTATGTGTTTTACGAATGAAACTGAATTGAAGCTGTGTATTTCTACGCATTTGCTTTTCACATGCTGTACGCAAAATGATCACTCACATATAATTTAATGGATGAGAGATGATGTCATCTACTGCGATTTGTAATTTTCAAATTATAGAAAAATTACAAATGTGGATTAAGAGTTTTTCTTTAAAAACAACATTCTGTACACATTACCTAGCTGTAATCCAGCAGTTAAACAAACACGTAATATGATAAGAGGCTTAAAATCATTGCTATATGTAAATTTTTAACTAGTTTATAAACATATATTGATTACTTAATATTGGAATTGCCAAAATAGTGTTATAAATTTGAAATTTTTGCTGTTTGGAATTCTTTAATTATTAATCGAATGAAACAATAATGATTTTCAAATTTATTAAAAGGAAAAGTGGAAAATATAGCTGACAATCAAAAACTGAGTATCGATCATACTCTTTGTTCAGTAAGATTAATATACGAAAACTAGAACTTAGCTTGTGTGTGTGCAAAATTCTGATAAAATTTCTAAGCCATGTTTTCGGTTTTTAATTTTATGCAAAACCGGTTAACCGGTCTTTTTAGTTTAGTTTTTTTTTAATAAAATACAAAAATATATATATATAAAATGAAATCTTAAATATAGGGGATCTATATATACTATATACAAGGGAAGTTTTGAAAGTAAGTTTCGTTAATTTCTTTCAGATAAGATAGTTAAACCTAATGATATTGCCAAAAGAAACCATATTCATTTTCTGGTTCAACGACGGAAGGATCTTGAGTGTAGGAAGAATGACACATACACAGAGTACGGAAGAAGAAATAGTACCAGCAGACCTGCATGCTCGAAGATATTCAAGCACAAATCGATGGCAAACAAGTGCGTACTGTTCACCGATATGAAGGGGTACTTGAAATTATTGTGCCTGTCATCTATAAACGCCTGAAGATCGTGTATAGTGAAGAGTTAATGTTTCGTCATATGGTTGGTCGCTACTGTTGCATGTTCACAGAAGGAAGGGACGGTATAAAGCAACGATATTCAACCTGAAGCCCACCGACTCTCTTTAAGTGGTCCGGTCATGGTCCACTGCTCTGAGAAATTCACTTATTTAAGAACAATGTTTTAAAAATTTGGTGGGAAATTCTTTATCATGAAATCACATGTATCAATTTTGTTACTGATGTCGTACGGGTATGAATTGATACTTTTTTCTATTTTTAACGGTTACGGTTAATGGTAATAGACAGCAGTGGAATAGCGAGAATTTTATGGGTAGAACTAATTTTTAAATATATTTCATGCCTTGCAAGTCAAAAATATTCGAAGAAGATATATCGTTTCAAGACGATTGGGAGATTGACTATTCTGTAGTGAAAAACAAACATGGATCAGTAATTGTTCGATTTGTCACGAAAGTGCTGTATTTAAAAAATACCAATAAACAGCAATTATTCAATGACACTTTTCCTTCCACATCCTTCCTCTTACAAGAGGTATAAATAGGCTTTCTTGAATAATCTATGCAACAGCAACAAAGTGTTTTATCAGTGGTAATGTCACTGGGGTAACAAAGACATCCTATGAAGTTTGTTATATTATTCGTAATCATATGAGTATTATTCTTAGTCCGCTGTAGGTACTTAGTTTCAACTCTGAAGATTTCATTTACTACCAGATACACAATTAATCAATCCATCTTTAGTGGCTAAAGATTTTATTTATTTTTTACAGCCACACAACACACACACAATTAACACAATATTTGAAACTCACTAATACTAAACATGAAACTGTTGTTTCACGCCATTTTAGTTCGTCATGCTACAGATCGTAGCCGCCATTTTCTTCTTCTCCATTGTTGTCCCGTTCTGTTTCTCTCTATTCTGATGGCAGCACCACCAATATTTTTTTTTTTTTTTTTTTTTTTTTTTGCAATCCGGTGAATTTTACAATATGGAACCGTTTATTGCCGCAGAAATTGTGAAGGAGTGTTTTTTAAATACTTTTAATTTAGTGACAAAAATAAAAAATATAACAAATAATTAAAAAAGCAAAATAGGAATTTTAATATTTTGATCAATTTTCCACATTTTAAATTTCCCATGTTATCTTGGTCTTAAAGAATTTCTCCCCCCTCCCTTTATCCTCATGTTGCGGTCCACGTGAAATAGCTGACATATGTATGTAACCCAGCAGAAAAAAAGGTTGAGTACCCCTGGTATCGAGGTTGAATATCGAAATGGAAATCTACGAATGGAAACAGCATTGTTGCACTACAGGACATGGTGTTAGCGCGCAGGCCGTTCAGAGTGCCGTTCAAGCTTAAGCACATCATTGGTCGAGCTTAAGCACATCATATACTTACTTCATGGTGTATTGGGATACCGAAAGTTTGTCTGCAAGATGGGTGCCGAGAAACCAGACCCTGGACCACAAGAGTGAAAAAACGGGAATAAACCTCGACCATTTGTTGCGGTACACGCGAACAAGAGGAATGAGTTCATGTCCAGAATTCTTACAGGCAATGACACATGGTTGCTCCACTTTACACTAGAAACCAAGGCCTCTTCAATAATGACGAAGCATTACCCAGTTCACTAATGAGGAAAAATTCTTCCAAAACAATGCTGAGGGGGAGCAGGCTCTGCTGTGCGACAATTCCCTGCATCACAGGGCACCTAGGTTTAACAGAATGATTTCTTTTAACTGATAGCACGCAATGACAAAATGTCTTAACGCCAGTGGTGACTATGTTGAAAAATAAGGCAAAATGTATAATTTATGGTGATTTTTTATACTTTTTTGTTATAAAGTTTCCCAATGAAATAGCATGGCGAAATCTACTTTCGGAACGTCCCTCGTACAACATAAAATTTAACAATTAGTACTATTTTCAGTTTAAGAATTATATAAAATGAAAAGAAAAATTTATAATGTAAATTAATTATCGATATTTCGAAATGAGAAAAGAATGGAAAAGTAACTTAAAATATATGTCTGAGGCATTAAGTTGCTTAGAACAACTTAGGTTAATTGGCTCTTTATATGTTTACTTATATTTTGGTTTGTTGGTTATCAAACCCATTATTTATCCAATCTTTGTTTTGTAGAATATTCAATATGATTATATTTATTTTAATATACTATGTATGTATATATATGTGTGTGTGTCTGTGAGTGTAAAAATAATAAGTATATATATATAAACATCTGTATAATCTATTGTTTTTTCATTCATTTCAGTCTATTTTCTTTTATATAAATTTGTCCCATTTTTCATTTCCTGTATCTACACTGTTTGATTGATGCTAAGGAGCAAATGTATTTCTTAGAATAAATAACAGAAATTTATTTAAGAAAGGAAATTTATTAATATTAAATAAATATATTGTGCATCAAGTAAGATGCGAAATATGACAGATTTCGCTTTAAAGAAAAACAAGAAGAAAATCTGTTCCTTCAAACAATTTACAAAATTTTTACGCAGAATGACGATAGATAAACCCTTCATTTTAATCTCCTTTTATTTTAATGTACATTAGGTACCTCTTACGCATGCTTTCCATTAAACTGTTAATGAGAGTTATGAGATTTTATCCTTTGTCTCTCTCTCTCAAGACTATTTTTAGTCCTACACAGTTAGGGGTGGTGTTTCCTGTGTGAAACTCCTATATCAAAAGCCTCCCAACCATGATCAATGGATTTAAGTTCTGCGAAACGCCGGTCTTTGCTCAACCCCATCACTCTTCAGTACTGTTCAATCCCCCGTCTTGTGTTTGGTACAATGTCATCTATGAACAAAAGCTCTGGTCCCACCTCACCCCGAAAACTTTACCAGATATGACAAAATGCAGATAACCATATTTTTCTCTTCAGACAAATATACAAATTCCAATTATGGATGCAAGCGCTTAGCATATCTATGCCCAGAATGTTCTCCCTTGCTGTTAGAGAAACAAATGCATCTAATCTCTTAAGGTTAATTTTGTTCCCTCTAACATGTTTTCTCAGAGAATTTCTATTTCCCGTGTTTCTTTTTAATCATGAAGTAAAGCTTTTATGATTCACTTATTGCTGGGGCAACTTGAGTGACATATTTTGGAAATATGGCTTTTGCTTCGAATTGCCTAACTGCTCACAAGCAATCATATTCATTCAAATGGTACAATTGCGTTCACCAGGCTGGGGCTGAAAACCCCTCCTCCATAGACCAACAAATTCTTCATTTTTACCATAGAGATCATCCTTTAGGGTTTTCTCGTCTTAGTGTTTTTAGAATGTACTCCCGAACCCCCTCCGTAACAGAAGTCAGTGTATGCTAGTGACACATTTATGGTACATAGTTGAACACCACTTGGTACTTGTCACGCAAGTTGGAGTTTAAATGAACGACTTTAGCTCGAATGCACTATCTATCTAACTCTCGAATACACTTTCTAACTAAATCTCGAATGCACTATCTATCTAAATCTCGAATGCACTAACTCTCGAATGCACTATTTAATTCTTGAATGCACTATCTATCTAACTCTCAAATGCACTATCTCGTTGTCCTTGTTATCCTATACAACATACACTACATTTAATTTTATTGAAATTAATCGATTGCTATTTTACAAACATTAATTGCTACTTAGAAACTTCAAGTAATATAAAATAAATTTTCAATCTATATTGATTTTATCAAAAATTTAGATTTACGAGAAAAATTAAATATGCTTTATGATATAAATTACATATTATTATATCTAAACAAATTTTCTGAATTCAAGTCATGTTCTGTAGCACCAAGAAAAGATTAAGTTAAGCAAATTTCAAATAATTAATGAAATTTATATTTTTTACGATTCTAAAAAACTAAGCATACCATTTCTAGAACAAAATGAAGCAACATATTTTTCTGTAAGCACGTTTCCAGAAAAAGAAAAGAAGTAATAAAAAGAAAAGGGGGAAAAAATAACAAACACAGAAACAGGAATAAAATCATTGACAGCCTACAGTCACACATCTGTAAACCAGAGAATGTCACTGGTCCAATAGCGTGTTTCTCCCTTCTTTTTGTATCGTGATGAGGTAAGAAGTTAGCCATCTTTTGATGTACGTGTGAAGTTGGTAATTAACTTACATCGTAATTGATAGTCTAGCGGAGTACCCTGTACTATTGCTTTGTCCGTTGTATGGCTTTTGCTGTTCACTATTACCTCAGGCTATGAAATGCCCAATCCCTTTCATGCAGGGGCCAGATAAATATTGTAGCTTGTATAGGTTAATAGAGAACCAACTACATACGGGTAAAATATCGGCATGTTTGAAAACTTATGTATATCTAATAAGTAATTAGTTTTTTAGCATTGTTGTTACATTTAAAATGTTCTTTTAGTAAGAAAGTTTGGCTTGGAAAAATTCTTATCACATTTTTAAAAAAACTCTGTACATTATTGAAAGAATGGAAAAAGAAGAACTTGAATTTTTAATGAGATACTTTGAGCCATAAATTAAAAAAAAAAAACTTGTTAAAGACTAAAAATAATGTTTTGAAGATTTAAATAAATTTGCTCTTCAAAAGTCTTGAATTAAATACAGGGTATTCATAATTCCCTGCACAGTTTCAGAGGTCTGTAGTAAAAAACTAAGGTGAATACAGCAAAAAAGAATATATGAAAGAATATAGAACAAATTCAAGTTTTATTTACGTATTTTACAGTTGTTCTATGTGGAAACCTTTGGTCACACAGCCTAGAGTAATGTAATAGTCCACTTGTTATCCATGTTATCCGAAAACTTTGTCTTTTACTTAAGGCCTAAAGTTTCGTACCTGTAAAATACGGACACTATAAAATACTTAAATAAAATTCCATGTTCTTTTTTGCTATATAGTTCTTATATGCTTAGGTTTTTTTTTATTATTACAGGCGTTCCTAAGCGTTGATGGTAATTATGAATAGCCCTACACGTAGTACTTTTAAGAACGTATAAAATTTATTTTTTTAAATTTAAATTATAATATAGTTTAAAATAGTTCAACATAGTTTTGAGTTCTTTAAAGAAATATTTTTATCTTGTTTTTACTATTTTCTATTCTTATTAAATTTACAAAACTATAGGTGTAATTAACATTTTATTTTGTTCCATGATATTTAATAAATAACCTAAATATTTATATTAAACGTAGCAAAAATTAAATTTTTCCACTGATTTAATATTTTGCCATGTCTAAAAAGGATAGAAGTCCTTTTTAGTAGAAACTTTTTAGTTATGTCTATAAACATAACTAAAAAGTCTCTAAAAAGTGTAATTTTATAATCTATAGATATTTTTTTTAATAAATCTAAATTATAACTGTGAATAAAAAATCAGGCAGATATCACACAATCACACATTTTTATTATATTTAATTTTAGTTTAGTGTGTTAATTGTTAATCAAAATGAATTGCAATAATATTTATTTTAAACATATCGCAACATGTATAATTTACATCAAATTGTCTGAATCGTAATAGAGTATTCATGCAAAAATAAAAGTTTAAGAAACGCATAATAAATATTTCAGCAATATTTTTCTGAAAATGTGGTACTCCGAAAAATCCTATCTCTGGTCAGTACTTGATTATCACAAACCGATTCTTTTTTTTTTTATAAATCATTTTGATTTCTGATGTCCGAAAATAACGAGAAAAGTCATTTCAAGATATTAAAAGTAACGTTCTCTTTGTAAAAATTAAAATGCTCCTGTTTATTCTGAAAAACTCCAGATTCCCTTCAGCGGTATTATTAGTAATTACGTAAAATTATTGAGTGTTAGTTTTTAACGCAGTTCTAATGAAAAAAGGCTTAATAATCCATTTGCTTACAATAATTCATATTCAATTACAAATGAATGATGATCTGTCTCTTAAGAGAAGAAATTTCCCCGTTTTACAATTCTAATTTCCACATTTAGTCGATGTTTTTACGCATTCTCTGACTTTCTCATTCATCTGTGAAGGAAACCCTGCCCATTTCAAACACCTGTGAAAAGTTCTATAGTTCAGGTGTGGACCCCCTGCTTTTCGTTCTCTGGTTTTCTTATCGAGATCTTTAACGATGAATGAGGCTTTATGTTGTGACACTTCAGATAAATTGATGCGCACTATGTACACTTGTGAAGAAGAAAGGACCAAAAGCAGCAAGATTTTAAATAAGAAGGATAACCCCAATAGCAAATATTGAACACCTATTCTTTAGTTTGGTAAAAACTTTATTTTATTTTATTTTCTTCAAAAGAATGTCTTTGTGTATGCATACAAAGAAGCACAGAGGAATGTAAACAAATTCTCCTAAACATCGAATGTTCCACAGCCCAACCAAAAATTCCTAAGCATTTTCTTCGAATCAAAATAAAATTTCTTTTTAGGTTTTACAGTTATAATATATTTTTAGAATACGATTTTCCATAAATTTTATAATTTTTCTTATTCAGACTCAGATATTATTTTCATCCATTTGAACTCCAATATTTAGTTAAATTATTTATCTGTATTATCAGAATATTACACTTTTAATTTTATCTTTCATATAAGTGATAATACGGGCGAATTCTTGTTAAATGAAAAATGTTGAATTCAACAGTTACGTATTACATTATTTTTTTTTATGCATATAAATGCAGAATATGAATATTCCCTCACAATTTTACTTCTTAAAATCGTAATTTCATAAAGTTATTTTACATTTTGCGTAAGAATTTTATATTCTCCAATGTATGTAAATGTATAAACATTTTACGGTAAAGTTAAAATGTAAATTATAAATTAGTAAAAGTAAGGGGATCAAATAATTGAATCATTTAGCTTCGTTTTATTTCATATAATCAGTTGTTTTTCAAAGTACACTAATTCAAATTTCAAAAATTTATGCTCACTATTAACCAAACAGGAATATCATTTTCATGACTTTAAAAAAATTCATAAGGTAATTGTTTAAATTTGGGAATTACATGAATATCATTTTAAAAAAATGCTCGAAAGAAACTCAGATTTTTAATTACTTTAGATCAGAAATTTAATTACTTTATTTTTTTCTTTTGTAAATGGAAATTTGTTTTGAAAATACTAATTTTTACTTAAGTAATTTATAAAACCTCTTAACAACAGAAGCATGATACAATATCTTTTCAACTATTTACTATGAAAATTTAAGAGTATGTGACTATGAATATCTAAAAAAGATGTTACTTTTTTATGAAGTATCAATCTCAAGCATCATTTAAAATAAATGCGATTCTTTTCTCAGTAAAAATACTTTTTTAATGCATCAAATAGAAATAGTCGTGAATATTTTTCATCAAAACATTAAATTGGCAAAAAAATAGATATGAAAACTAGTTTTAAAAAACAAGATTAAATATTAAGCAGATTCTTAAATAGATTTTTAAAGAGACAATGTATTACATTCACAATTGTTTTGTTAAAAATACTGATGCAGATGTTTAATTTATTTATAAGATGATTATGCGATAGTTTTTTATCCCACCAATTATATTAAAAATCCTTTCATCATAAGTTAAATTAAATTTTTTAAAATTTATTTTATTTTTGTAGATAGAACCGTTTTATTCTACTCAGATATAAACTTACGTACACATTAAATTAGTTGAAATTAATTTCAAGTACAATATCTTATTACACATTGGTGTAGTTGATACTAAACGGGCCATGCATTAAAATTAATTCGGGTCTTTTTTTGGAAAATAAATAAAAATTGTTCTATTAATAAAATTTATTTGAAAGTATGAAAATATTACAAAATTGGGATTCAAGTAACTTGGGGGCCCAGTATCATTGATAAGGCAGTAGTTTCACCCCTATTATTTCACCAAGTTAAAATAATTTTCATATAAATTTTTCACAGTGAACGTTAAAAAAAGTAATGTACACTGCAGTACAATAATGAACGAAAAACATATTTTGTTATTTTTGTGATTTCTTAATACAAAACGTATCATCAATTTGGTTTTCAGATTACATTTTGTAAAATAAAGTTTTTTTTAAAATTCGTATAGTGCTGTCGTTTTTCATCGTCATTCATGATTTTAAATAAGAAGTTTTACATTTGACTGCCTCAGTTTCGTTTCTTTCTTCAAATATTCACCTTGAGAAAGTACACATGAATCCCATCGCTTCCCCTTCCCTCCGAAGCATTCCTAAAGTCAATCCCTCCACAGATGTCCAAGGACCACCTGCAATTCTCACTGAATATAATTATAAAATGTCTTTTCTATTTCCTTTTTCAACTTTAGGAATAACGTAAGAGCACAGTGAGCTTAATCCAGTAAATAAAGTGGTGGCTAGTCCTAGGTGGGCTCAGTATCAAAAGTGTTTAGTGGCCCTTTTTGGAAAAAAAAAAAAATTTTTTTAATTTGCGTGTGATCACATTTATAAAAAACTTACTGAAAGGTGTCAAATAAATATACCGGATGAGCCAAAAGATCGTTCAAACTTTAAAAATTCATGAAAAAGGAAGAAATGATGATAAAGAAAAGCAGTTTACAAGAAAGGAATCACAAGAAGGTTGATTTTTTTTTAGTTAAAAAACATAATTAGTTAAAAATTTCACCGGTAGACAGAGCTGACTATTCGAAACACAATGCACAGGACTGCAGTACGCTCCATTCATTTATTCTTGCAAAAACAAATGTTCAACGTACCTCAAGAACAATGTTCGACACATCTAAGGCGGCCACGGGATCTCACAATCTCGATTCCCTCTGTTCTTATTAAAGGTAGTTAATAGAAACTGTTTTACTGGTTTGGCATATTAAAGAGGTGTACTATTTTGCATGAAGCTGATTACAGATTACGCACTTCTTTGATTTAAAAAGACATATATATATAGTACGATTCATAAAAAAAAAAAAAAACCTTTGTTTTAATAGTTTTTTTTTTCAATTTTTTTTACTTGTAACCAATGTATAAGGATTACATAAAACAGTTTTTGCTCAAAATACCAGAAAGACTAACCATTTAATTTTTTAAGGAAAAAATCAAAAATTTATGAAGGGATTTTAAAATGCTACTCTTCTTACAATAATTGAAGACTCATATGAAATATGATTTACAAGTACGTCACACTATATATAACAAAAGTTGGTATGGGTTTTTTCGCAAAAATGATTTTTTTTCTGAATGCTTATTGAAAATTCCTTGAAAAATGTGTAAATTATAAATTCAACTATTTTTAAAAATAGTTAATTGCTTTGATAATTGCTTTGATTCAAAAACGCATATCAACTTTTGTTACATGTACTAATAGCAATAGGTAAAAAAAAATTTCAAAGCATTTAACACAAGGGGAGAAAATTCTTAGCATTTTGAAGGAAGATAAATGAGCTATTTTTCTTCTTTGTGAAATAAATCCGCTTAAAATTTATTTGCCATTGGGACGTGAATAAAAACCGCATAACTGCAAATTTTTTTAACATAGAGTTTTGAAATTTTGTGAGATTATAAGCAATTATATAAAAAATAATTGAATCTAAGAAAAATTTATTTGAATTTTTGACAGGTTTTTGTTGATTGTGCCGTACTGCGGGCACCCTTAATGCGGGCACGACTAAAAATAATTTTGGTGCTAAGACAATCCGACTTTCGTGCGAGCCCTTTCTTGTAAATTGCAATTTTTTATCATCATGTCTTCTCTTTTTTATTAATGTTTAAAGTTCGAACGAACTCTTGGCTCATCCGGTACATACACACTTATTAGACATACACAATATAAGAAGTATACATGAAAAATGTAGAGTATTCTAAAAGACTTTTATTACTTAAACATTAGCCCAGTATTTTAAAATGTGCTTTTCTCGAACTTTTTTTGGCAAACGCATTAATAATAAATTCTATAGCAGAAGATAATTTTAGTTTTTTAAGTTCTGTTTCTATTGACAGTGCTGCCAAGTCTTATAATCGTTCTTTTTTTTATAAAAGTTGTAATGTAATTTTTAATAATCTAGTTTAGAAAAACTTCTTACAGCTGCTGCAGTTGTGACAGGAAGGATCAAAAATAGTACGCATGATGTTATAACATCCGGAAAACTGGAGGCGTAGCAACTAAAATTAATCAACAATAATTTTGAGAGCTCCTTGATAGAATGGATTTTCTAATATATATTTTTAAACATCATTTTTAAAGCAATTAATTGTTCATAAATATTGTAAGTATTTTGTACTTATTTGTTCACGTGTAAATTTTGTGACTTGCTTTTTTATAATTTTAGAAATTTTCTGAAATAAAGGTTAAAGTTTTATCCGGAAGAGTATAAGTTTATCTGATTGTAAGATTTCGAAAATATTAAGATCATGGAAACTGAAATCATTGTCGGTTTGATGTTATCAAGGGTCTCAGGGGTGTTAATTTTGTCTCGAGGGGTGAAAATATAAACAATTTTCAAACAGGTATACTTCTTTTAAATTTAAATTAAAACATTCGAATCTTTCACACATTATTTACTAAGGATTATGGCTTCAAAAAAGTACAAAATGTTTGCAATATAATCATAATTCTAAAAATTATACGCATATGTAAATAAGAAATAATTTTGTAATAAATATTAAGTAATTTTTGCGTTGCACACGCTCTTTTCTAAAATAGTTGCCTTTGATGGACAAAACCTTATAGAATTATAAAATGTATCATAATTTTTAAACCCTACTAATTTAAGAATAATATATCTTTTGTATTTCAAAAAAATTGAAAAATATTGAAATTTTTTTAAAAAATTTTGAAATTATAATTTTTTTATCTTTAAAAAACATAATTGATTATTCTATTTATTTAAAAATACTGCAGTGTAATAAGGATACATTTAACTTTATAAATCAACTTATTGTTAGTAATTAAAGCTACTATTTTAGAAAATAACATGCGCAACGTAAGACTTAATTAATATTTCTTATAGAAATATTTCTTATTTTCATATGCTTATAATTTTTTAAATTATGATTATATTTTAAACTTTTTACGCTTTACTGAAGCCCCATTCCTTTATAAATAATGTGTAAAAGAATCGAATTATTTAATTTTAATTTCTATGTATTTGAAAATTGTTTATATCTTTAGCCCTCTAGAGAAAGTTAACACCCCTGAGGCCTCTTAAACACATCTAAATAGCATTATTACATGGGGAGAATCTTTAATGGACTTCAAAATAGTGGGTAGGATAGGTCTTAATATCAAAAGTAGTGATTTCTACACATCTCGGCATTAATAAATGCGTTATATACAAGAAGTGGTAAATAATTAAATATTATTCTTTCAAATATTATTAATTTATTGTCCTATGTGGAAGCATTATGTAAGCGTTCCCCATTTTATTTTAATTATTTACTGAAGCATGTGTAAAATTTAAGATTAATGATAAATCTATGCAATTTTTATATATAAAATACGTTCTTAATTTCAGATTACATGGCTTAAAAAACATAGTAAAAACTCCCTTTTTACTACACAAATATAGTATCAATTTTGCATATTCCCATGTGACATATCAACAGTGTAAAAATAAAGTTGGATGTACAATGAATTCTATTATACAGTAAAAGGAAGTAATGAAAACAAAATTCTTACCGGTAAAATCCAAATGAGTCAATTTTGTTGTGGAGAAAAAGATAAAAATTTTCGCAATTTCTTTGTATTATATTTTTCTTCATCTTGTTTTTAAAAGCACCCCTATTTCTGCTCATATTTTCAACAGCTCCTTGCTCAAAGTAATTATCTAATGCGCAGATTGAAGTGAAACAAACTTTAAATCTTTAAAACCTCCTATATACTGACAGGTTGTTAGAATGACTACTTATGGAAAGTGTGGTATTTTGGACAAAATATTGCACACCACAGGGTAGCTATTAAACTGGATAATTAACTACCGACTGGAAGGATGACCGAAGACTTATACAGCTTATGGTCCTACTTTTTTTCTGAAGGAGAAACAGCTTTCCAGCCCTTGATGAATGCGCATTTCGTCTTTTGGATCTGCTATGCAAATAAAAAAGAATAGAGATGAACACAAAATCTATTGTTCTCTTTCATTGCACTTCCTCTGGACAAGCTCCCGACTAAGCTCCAAGCTTTCGTGTAGCTTTATGTTCTACACGAAAAAGACGAAAAAATATTTTTTTTAAAAGTTCGACGTTTATCTACTGTTAATTACTCAACAGATGAAAGGATATTGTCATTTACAAGCCAATAGCATTCTTTTACATTCTAAATGTTGTCTGTATTTTACTCCAAATGATATTTCTGTGGGACCGCTTTGTACAGGAAAATTCTAGACTCCTCTCCGAGTCTATACCATCCTTTGTTTTCTCATTATTTTGAGTCTAGCGATATCTACTTTTAAGAGTTTCCAGTCGTGAAGACAGAGATTTAGAATTCATTTAAACCTTTTAACCTTTTGAAGCCATTAATAGGTGATTTTATAAACGTAAGTGAGAGCTCTATTAATAAGACTATTTATAACATTTTACTATGTTTTGCATTCACATGGTGGGGTCTTTGTAGCTTGAGGGTCCCGTATCCTTGATATGGTTGATATTGCGGTAGCTACGCCCCAGTTGGAGAACAACAAAATGCTGTTTTGGGTTAAAAACTGTGTTGTCTTTAAGGAAGTGTGGGCTGCGGCATAATCACCATGAAGAATCCAGTAAGCGGTTATATCAAAGCTTAAATTGTTTTTGCCCCACATCTTCTATCAAACGTCTTAGAACACTACAGTAAGAAAATTAGAATCGACTGTAAAATTAGAAGATACAAACTCACGATGAACAATCATTTCGATGTCAGAAAAAAATTAACGTGCTTCAACTGTGAGTATTCACTCGTTTACGAATCATAACCATCATTAGCTTTTGCACAGAGCTAAAAATAAACGATCATCCATTTTTCCTTTTGATCATGTGTCTAGAGTCTTGGAACAAGCTTTTTAGCAATGCCCCCCATCCCCCATATTCAAATTCTTCACCAATAGTAAACTCCAAAATTCGTTCGAAAATTGTAGATTCGTGAATAGTAAGGCGAACATCGGAGTTTTCTAAATTTTTTCCACATTTTTATCTGTTTTGCAAATGGTTAGTAACCTGAACTCTTGTCATTTTTAGATGAAGGACGACCCACCTGAAAACAGGAGATCCGTTGAAAACCGCTTGTTTTACTCAAAGCTTCAGTATTAAAAGTCACACAAGATATTTAAAGAGTTTGGGTAACAGATTCACCAAATTTCATGCAAAATTTGATCTGTACATGCTGTTTGATTTTGTTAGTCATTGCTAAATCTCAAGCAATCTAAATCTTGAAATAAAAAAAAATTCGAATTTAAGTGCGTACTTACATCTTGAAGTCAACCAGTGAAATTGGAACGTTACCGAGAAATGTTATTTATTTATTTTACAAACGTCACACACTACAACAGCACCTAGTCCATTAGTGCAAGCGCTCTCCAATATTTTTCAAAAACTGAATTAAGACTAATTAGTGCAGGGAAAACGACCAAATGTTCAGGGATCATAGGCTGATCAGAGTCACACAGAGCACAGTCCTGTAAGTTGGCGATACCAATTCTGTAGAGATGAGATCTCAGACATACATGACATGTTAAGACTCTAAAATAAGCTCAGTCAGCTTTTCTAGGAGCCCCAGGAACTCAGGACGGATTTTCGCTCAAAATTGCCCAATTTTTGTCCTTCGACATCTCCGCAACTTTCATTTTAAAATTATACTTAAAGACCATATTAGAAAAAAACCCTTAAGGAATGAAAGGTTGAAATCCTCGGGGTCTTTGCATCACAATAACTCCTCCTTTCTTAGCAAGAAAGCCAACATGCTCACACCCAACAATGTCATAATGAGCTGGTATCCACTGAAAAGAAATTTTATGAGTAACGTCTCTTAAGAACGATCTGTATTTCAAAATTCTTTGTGAGTTACAAAGGTAATTTTGAGATAAAGCTTGAATGCTGATTTAGAGTCGGAAAAGATAATGGCTCTGTTGCATTCGGAGCTTCTTAATGATAGTTGCTCGACTGGTACTGCAATAGCTTCAATCTCGCCATCGAAAGCAGTAGTAAAAATACCTAGTGGTAGGTAAAAGTTAAGCAATTCTCTGAAGATACCGGCTCCAGCACCATGATATCTATCTAGAAAGAAGCCATCGGTAAAAATATGTAGCCATTCACTTGTTGGGAATCGATTGTCAATAGTTTCCAAAGCTAAAGCTTTCAGTTGTTTGGGAGACATTTCACTCTTTAATACCTTCACATGAAGTTCAAGATTTATATCAAGATGAATGTAATCCAAAAGGCACAATGGTAGAGGCAAAATAGAAGTCTCTTAACAAAGCTCCAAAGAACAAGTGGCCTTCGTGGCTGACTGTATGAATCCCTCCTGAGTCTTTAATTTCTAGCTCTGTTCAGGTCACAGGACTCCTCGTGGTGCACCCTGGATAACGCAAATTCTGCTGCAGCCTTGCCACTTCTCCAGTGTTTTTTTGGAGTTACGGGAATGTAACTTTGACGCATTTAACCTTCACTTACTCAGAAACAGTCGCAAGAGTTCGGTAGCAGAAATAGTTCGGAAATTATCCGATACTACCACGAATTCAATATTTTCTGTTTAATATTTATCCTAGCGTATAACGGTTGCTTTCTTTTATACGGTTTGAACACTAGTTTGTCAATACAAGAGAGTACCCAGAAAAAACCGTACTTACTTTCTTAACCTTATTTATATTTATTTTTTAAGCACAATCCTTCAACCTCCCTTTAAAGTACTCTCTTCTTGCACCAATACACTAATCTGATCTTATATTTCACTTTTCAAAACATTGTTTAAATTCCTCTTTGTGATGCTTGACAGATCTTTGGTCTTTTTTTTCACCTTAGTAACATCAGCAAAACGCTTTCCTTTCGTGTCTTTTTTCATTCGAAGAAAACAAAAAAGTCACACGGAGCAAGAGGAGTAAAAGGTCATACCATTTTCGATCAATAATCGTTGTACAAACAAAGCTGTGTGATTGGGAGAATTGTCAAAATTCCCTGAAATGAACTTTCGTGTAGGGAGCTGTCTAATTCTAGAGGACTGTACGTTCACTCTCGACAGCTTAACAATTCCTCCAAAGATCCGTCGTCTATTCTTGAAAATTTCTTGATGATTTCACGAATTTTTTCAACAATCTCTTGCGTTTTGAGTCGTTGGAAGGGTGCCTGGAAGTAGGTTTGTCATCAATTGATATTTCACCATTTTTGAAACGGGAAAACCATCGGAATACTTTAGTTTTCCCCATAGCATCGTCTTTGTACTCCATTTTTAGCATTGCAAGAGTTTGTGTATCACTTGTTCCGAGCAAAAAGCAAAACTTCACTACCACTCACTGATCACAAAAATCAGCCATTGCAAAAATGACGATCACACAAAACATCTGTCCCTATAAAATCTGTTGAAACAAGTCCTAACTTTCTTAATCGACAGTACTTGACTTACTGACTCAGGTATGCTATATCTTCAGATTTAAGATATGTCACAGTGGATTAACAGAGTAGAATGAAGCCTGAATTTAGTGAAAGGTCCTGGGTGAAAGATTTGAGCTTCCTGATTGGTTGTAGGGTTGAGGCATACTGATTGGTTGGCAGGGGTAGGCAAAGGGGTGAAGACAAAGTCTTATTGTTAGCGAAGAACTAGAATTTTCGGCGAGAATGTGCAAAGTGAAGAAGGTGCACTGCTATTGGTAGTTAGACGTAAGTGAGTAAGCTCTCCTTTGGCTGCCCTGGAATTTAATAGATTAAACTGGAATGTATAAAATGGCTTCCCTGGCGGGTGCACAGTGAAAAAATTTTAGTTACAAAAAGGTAAAAAATACATGACTGAAAAGTGAGATGGCTTATTCTGAAATGAACGGGTAAATAAAATTAAGCTTATGAAATTTTTCTTGTTCTCATAAGGGGGCATATAGCTTGGATTTTAAATTGAAAAAAAGAAAAGTAGATAAATAAATAAAAAGATGTCATACATGTGTGAAGATATGTGTTTCTGCTTCAAATTTACTTTAACTAATCGCAGGCTTATAAAGTCAGCCCACGATCAGTGCCAGTTTTTGCTCATTTCAGACCCTAGGCGCAGAAGACCCCCTTGGCACTGGTGGATCGAAATTTATAACCAGAAAATCTGGTTATGTCCTGCTTATCCGGGCCCCTGGGTACCCACTCCAAGAGATCAATGGGTAAACCGGCATTGCCTACGATATTTCTAGGGAAAGTTACTTTTTTAAAAATTCGATACGTTTGTTTCGTTAGCATGACCCTTTCTGATTAATTTCTCTATTACGTAATTTTCATATTGTACGCAACAAATTAAATGATTTATCCCCTTTTTTATAAACAAAATCCGTTTTGTCTATTCGGGAAATTGTGCTGCAAGCCCCCCCCCTCCCCATACTAAGCCAGATTTTAAGCCCCAAGACATACTTGGCGTCAGTAAAGTTTGAGTCCCTCAAGAATCCTGGCCTACCACGCGATGGGGGGAAGGTGCGGGGGTGAACCTTACGCCACTGTTCTTGAGTGAGGGAATATTAACGTCGCGCGGTTTAGCTACAAGAGGACTTGAAGGACCCTCTATTCTTCTTTGTTTATAAACGAAAAATATTTGTCAGTTTTTCTTCAATTTTTTTAATTATATATTTAGTTTACAGCTCATTCAGTGTGCAATTATAATTGGGTTTTTATAGCGTGTTGTACATTTTAAATAAACACCGAAAGTCAAAGTGCCGTAATATTGCCTAAATTCTTAATGTAAACTCTTAATTCATATTGCCATAATTCTTAAAGGTAAACGTTATTTAAAAAAATAAGAACAATTAATCACATATCTCTTAAGACAAAGCTTTTTTTTATATTAAGTCAATTTTCCACACAACTTATTTTTTTAAACTTAGTAACTGATATATTATCTCCATTTACACACAAACCACAGAATCCAAAAAAATTACTTAAGACAGAGTGACATTATACAGATGTTTCATCTAGCTTTGAAGTTTCTATTTTTTGATGCACGTGGGCCTCGAAACAAAAATATTTTTCTTTAGTTTCTACCAAAGAATGTTTGTGCAGCGATTGATCATTAGCGTCACTCTGAAGCAACGTAAAGGCTTTTGGCGACGGACCTCTTAATCTTGGTCCTTGATCAATTGACGAGAATGACATTCAAACCGGGATTCATTTTCCGATCTTAAGCAATGAATCAATATGAAGGATTTGAACCTCGACAGATTTATCGTGAATCAGGAAGATATGGATCAACAGAAAAAACGCCATCCACAAATTCCCGATCATGACCACTCGGTGGAAGATTTTTGAAAGCTTTTTCATCATATTAATCCGAGTTATGTAGATTTTCTATTGACATCCATTGTATGCCGCAGGAAGTCTATTAAATAAAATTACATTAGTTCTCATGCGGTTGATGTCTGCAAAATGTATGCTGTTATAAAGAGAAGTGTATTGTTCCCCATTACACCTTTTCACCCTGAAAATATTACTATACAGTCTCGTACCTCCATATTATTAATTGCGAATTTTTCTATATAGCAAACTTTGTCCTGGAACCAAGAAACACATTTCACAATTTTCTTCGTAAAATAACCTTCCGATACCTAAGTGGATTTTCTATATAACGAACTTTTTCTCTTGTGATTCTATTTTTTCTCCCTATTTTTAAAGTATTTCTGGACATTTCAAGTCGTTCTCTCTTTTAACACATTTTATGGTGGTCATAAATCTTGAACTGATTTTATGATATGCCTAACTCGCCGAGAGCAATAGAATTCTCGGCGTTTAATTTAAGAAGTGCAACCTTTCGCCCCCATTGTCCAGTTCACTGTAAACATCTTCGATATCCCCTGTCATCCTCATTGGTGTCGTCTCGTGTCCCCGTGTCTTTGAACTAGTCTCCATTCGTTTGTAGTGTTGATCAGTTGTACTAATAACTTCGTTTCTTGTAGCTCGATAATGTTAAAGCGTAAATTCTTGAGCATAAAAGAAAAACATTTAATTCTCCAGGAAGTGAATAAAGACGTTAAGAAACTTTTCTTGGAAATTTTCTTTCTTTCTTTCTTTTTTGATGGGTAAGATATATAAAATAAATATATATTAATTTACAATTCGAATCATTGCTTTTTTCAACATATATAATGTTTATGAATTTAAAATTTGTTTTGTGTGGTTTATAAAGGAAATTGAAAGATGAACCTTTGTATAACGAATTTTTCATATAACGAACTTGTTTTCGTGATTTAGCGACTTTGTTATATAGAGGTTCGACTGTATATGAATATCTATCCGTAATCGTTATTAATATATGCACAGTAATATAAATGTTTTTATTTCTTGCACATGATCAAAATAATCAAATAAACAAATTTTGATTGTCTCACACCTGAATAATTGACTCAAAATATTTTGCTACATATTATTTCGCACAGTAGGGTTGCGAATGAAATAATCCAGAGCTATGCACCAAAAATACTTCTACAACTTGTCTAATAGACTGACGGAATTCATCCTTCACCACGAGCGGTCGCTTAAAACTACTAATTATAAATCATTATAGTTTGATGAACGGGTTGATTGAATATCTTCGCTTTAATGGACGACTTGGCTGAAGTTCTGTGACGTGTATACCGTTTAAATATGACTCTTATTTACCCACCCCATACTCATTATTCTGCGGAATTAGTGTCAGTAGAATCGCTGTTAAAAAGAAGACTAAATTATTGTGTCAATATTCCTTTTTGGCGTTAGCTTAAAAGATAATTAATTGATTCCTTGCGCAGCTTGAATTTTCTTTTTGTGTTTCTTTTTATTATTATTCTCTCTTCTTTTGGTGGCGCTTTCTTTTTGATGGAAGTAGATTAGGATAGAGTGCGGCACAATCAATTCTGTTTAAAGTGATCTCAATGATTTACTGTCATAATTGCACGAAATATCATTGGAATGAATCTTAAATCATTTTTCAAGCATAATTTTTGTGTGGTCGATTGAAAATTCTATAAAGAGAAAACATGAAATTCCTTGTTTCGGTTGTGCATATGTGGAAAGAAATATGTATCGTAATTTATGACTTAAATGTCCGATATTATTTTGCAATTGAAACTATCCAAGAATAAGTATATCAAATTACACATTTCGTTAAGGACTTAAATTATTTGATTGATTCTAATGTAAGTTTTTGTTCTGTTCCTTTTCGTGTTATTTACATTTGAGTGTGAACGAAAACTGTTAACAAGCATTTCATTTATTGAGTTAATTGCCAAAGATATTTTTCCCTTATTCTTATTCCCGTTACTTATTTGATTAAAATAAGTAAAATTCACTGGAAGAGTGGTAATTTTATGAAGTGAATATATGAAGCCCATTCTCAAAATTAATTCTTAGAATGATATTATATAATGATATTATATTCTGGCTGTGGCTCCTGTTTAAAATAAATTTAAAATAGTTTTTTTTTCAAGTTAATAAAATGAATTTTCTATTCGGCATTTTTAAAATAGTATAATTGCTTTTCTATTGAATGGGGGGGGGGGAGTTTCATTTCCTGAATAAATTTTTGTTGTAGTTGTTTTTCTCTTAAATTTATTCTGAATATCTCTATGACTTTCACTAGATGATGCTGATTCCCACAAATGAAAATGTTACTAATTTATCATTTTACCCTAAATTTTTATATCATTGTTCTTAAAATAAAATTTTGTCAATGATCTATGAAATCTATGTGAAAAATTTGTCGATAAAGGCACCATGTTATATTCGAAGATGTACCACTTTCACTTTTCTAAATAGAAAAAATTAAAAGTGTGTCACAAGAGAGATGCATCTTTTTTTGGTCTGGCAATATCTTTCTAAATCGAAAATCTTCTTAGAAGACATGGGTACATTTGAAGGGCAAGACTATAGCCACAACTGATTGCGTACGTTTTACATTTTTCAGTAGCATAACATACTCTTGAATGCTGCATGTTTTTTCTCATTTAATTTTTATCATCCCTATTAGGTCTTATTAGATAGGTACACTGGGTCATTGATGATATTTTGATCAGATGATGAAGAGAATATGATATATCATTTACCAAAATCCGTGTACGAGAACGCATATGTCATAACAAATTCGATTGAGATAAATATAAAAATCGAAAATCTCTGATGGTTGTTAATAATACATTTATAATGTTCAGTAATGGGTACACAGGAATTTTTCAAGGACAGAAGGGGTCGAGGATCGAATGTCCACCATTCTCATATCATACTCCAATACGCCGCCAACATATTCCAAATGATTTTGTCGATTGTCGGAACAAAAAACCAGTAAAAAACAAATTATTAAATAAATGATTAGTATCAGTGAAAAAAACAAATTATTAAATAAATGATTAGTATCAGTGAAAAAACACATTTTTTTTAACAAATACTCAAATAAATTTTATGTACTATATACACAAGATTATAATCAATCGGGAAAAAAATCAAGGGCAATGGGAAGGGGGAGGGCTCTCTCCCTTTGTGTGTGCCCCTGGTGTTAAGACGTGAATGTTTAAATAACAATGACGCAGTATTATTATTTCTTCAAATTTTTTTATTCTAAAAATTAGTATTCAGACTTAAAATCCAAATGCAGAAAAATCCTCTTTAATCTGGTACATTCAAATCAGTGGTTCAAACTGTATGAATTTGTAGGAATATAAAATTATATGTATTCCTGCATTGAAACATTTTCTCACCTCACTCTACTTTTTGAAAATAAACCAGAGCCCGTTTATTATTTTTTTTACATCGTTATTTTATTGCGCATTATCATTTTCTTTTCATCACTTATATTTGGAGAAAATGTTTTATCTCCCTTTACCACAAAATCTAAATAATCAGAATAATCAGATGAAAAGCTCTCAATTTCAAGTAGTAATGAAAAATAAATTTGTTCCTAAAAAAGTCAATTCCTACGTAGATTAACATAAAAGAATTATTTTAGTTGATTTTTATTAAATAGTTACAATTAATATAAATATGTATATACACATATGACAGAATCTTATCATTTAGTGGCAATTAATTTTTATTAATTATCTTTAAAGTATCCTATTGTCATCCAAAAGAATCTTATATATAAAATTTCAGTTCAACTGAATGCTTTATAACGTAAGGGGGGGGGGATCTTTTAAAGTTTTGACCCAAGTCACTAAAACTGGAACCAACGTGGCTGTATCTGTAATGTTTTAAGTAATTAATTTTAACTAATTATAATTAAATTATCGCATTGTTACCCAAAACAATAGTGTATGGAAAATTTCAGCTCAAATGAGCGCTTTAAAATGTGCGAAAAACCTTTTCATGTTTTGACACGTCGCCAAACATGATGGCAACGTGGCTGTATTTGTAATTCTTTGAATAGTTAGTTTTAATCAATTAATTTTTATTAATTATAATTAAATTACTGTATTGTTATCCGAAATAATCGTGTATAAAAAATTTCAGCTCAATTGAGTGCTGTAAAATGCATTTAATTAACGATTGAAAATTTGAACAAGATAAATACAAAGAGAGTGTGAACTAATAATAGGAATTGTAAAAATAATATCCGTGAAATGATGTGTCACATTCTTGATTGGGCATTTCATTTCATTTTTAAAAAAATGATGTATGCAAGTTAAAACACGAAAAAGAAGGTTAGAACAACAAATATGACATCAGCCTTTGACATATTCCCTTACATGTTTAAACAATGGTTGGTTGAACCAAAGATGGTGAAGAGTGTGCAAACTCTAATTGGTTGGTTTTTGTACGCCTATAATACGCATAAGAAATAAGCTCTAATAAGAAGGCAGTACTGATACTTGAATGAAGCGAATACCAATCTATATGCAGAAGCTGATCCAAACAGCAACAGATGGTTTGTGAAGCATCCTGGAGGCATGGAATTTTGTATTCGAAAAGTGTTCCTAAATCAAACAATTACGAACAAAAGAACAAATGAGATCCTATGTATTCCCTCGTATATTCTTATGTACCTAAGCAAAGATGATAGGGTTTGTTCAGTATAATTACAAGTTAGCTCAAAAGAAAAGTGTTGGGGGAACATAGCTTCCGCTGAACATTCGGGCAACAGGTTAAAAAATAAATAAAAGGAAGGGGGGGGGTATTTTTTATTTCCTTTTTTTTTACGCTTTTTTTTTCGGAAAGGAAGAATTAAAGTCTATAATTACAATAACAAATTTATTCCTTACATTTCCTGTTACATCTACTCTCTTTTACTCCGATTATAAATATTCCATAGAATGTGTGTGTGAGAATAGGGGGGGGGGGGCTCAATGATTTTACAATTTCTTGAAATATTTTTATGATTGAGAATACATTATTTTGAACGTAAAAAACACCTATGAAGCTGTGCATTGTGCCTCTTTTTTCCATTTATACTGAATAAAACTTACTATTAAATACGTTTCAAGAATAAAAGCGCTTGTTTGAATGTTGTTTAATAAATTAGTAACAAATATTGAATTTTAACTTAATTTTTTTTAATAAAGCGTTTATTAAATACAAAAAAAAACATAATTTATTGCGGACAGTGATGTCTTAAAAATAAAATAGAGTTTAGATAACTTTGTCTTATTAATTTACAACTTTTCATTGAAAAATCATAACGTTAGTTATTTTGACTGACGTTTAAAAATGGATCAACATACTTTGAAATGGAATAAAAGAAGGTCATTATCTATTTGTGCTGATTAAAATGGTATGATGAAAAAGACATGAAAACATTCAAATATTTCACAAGAATTTATGTATGGGAAAATATATGTGTGTGAGAGCGCGTGGGCACATATTTGTTCTATCATTGAACTGAATCATTACTTAAATTAGTTCAAACTAATAATTTTTATAAACTAAACTCAGTGGTTCAACAGTTCATGAAGGCCAAGGTCTATTGTGCCCATCTTAGTATACGTGACCATTGGACTCTGAGGTGCATGATCAGATGTCCCGATCAGGAGGTCAGTCTGAAGCGAAACCCCCAGTGTTTAGTTAACAAGCACAAGCTTGATACTCCTTTATCGAGCCACTGAAGGGACGAAAGGCTGAGTCGACCTTTCCCAGCCCCAGGATAGAATCCTGGACCTGTGGTGTGGAAGCACGATACGCTACCACTCGGCCTCTATAATTTTTATACATTTGTTAATAATTGTAATTACCGAAATTAATATATAACTTTATTAATTCACAATTATAAACAGTTTTTTAAAAAATTCATATCTTAGAGATGTTAACTAATAAATTTAAATATAATAATAATAATCATAATCATAAAAAACTGTTTAAACTCAACAATATGAAGTTCCTTTCTCAGGCCTTTTCATTTCAATGTCTTAGTGCCTCTTTAAAATGCATTTCCTTTCTTTCTTTTTTCCCGTATTTATTCCTACATGCTCGGAATACTTTTTCATTTAATATCCATGTCTTCATTATCCATTTTTACTCTAACATTTTATGATTTCTATTGATGAACTTTCATTTATCATCGTCATGTTCTCAATTACGTCTTATTAATATTTTAAATTGTTTCTATAAATTTGATCTTATACCCAATTTAAAGCCTAAAATTTAAAAAAAAAAATATGTAGATTTTTATCAAGATGAGTTTTAACTTGAGTGAGTTAGATTTTTGAATATGTACATTCTCAGAAATATATTTTTAATTTCTATTCTAGCCATCTTTTTTTTATATTTAATTGATTCTTAAGTTCTAGGAAAGGGGACATTTTTTGGTCTTCATGTATTATAGCTGCATCAGAAGTCAGCGATCTTAGCCAGAATCTATCACATATAAAATGCGGGATTTCCATCCCGCTTTCGTGTTTACTCTCCCTCTTTATTCTACTTGGCTTTGTTTTTAGAATCTCTAATTGAGCCTTTTAACATAATTTATGTGTTACATCGTAGCACGCAAGAGATGAAAAACAGTTCATGTTAAAGTTAACGTCCATTTTATAAACTTCCACGGCGAATAAAAAATAAGCATAAAAAAGAAAATAAAAAAAAAAATAATCACCTACCTCAGTTAATCATAATGGGTTTTGAATGAAAAAGGATGAGTGGGGAGGGAGGCATCAACTCCCGACTCACTTCTAGCTTCGGTGAAATATCTTACATCATCTTTGAGTTGATGTTCGTTAACGATAAAAACTATCAAATCCCGCCTTCACATGGCTCACGCTTCTTGATGCGATAGGCAATCGTTTTTCTTTTGATGTTCACCGCTCCCCAAGATCACCCCTCCCTTATTTTTTTGGATTTTTTTTTTTATTTCATTCAGTGAGGCATCACTTGTTATCCCTGCCCTATTCGTCGGATCACACTTTTTGTTGATATTGCTTATTCTTCATTAGTTATGTCCAACGTACTTGAGGATGCAGCATGTTAGAAGAATGATTTATAAAAACTTCCTTTGGCGTATATTTTCTAATTTTTTTTAACTTTTTTTTTTAAGTTTGGGATTCAGAGAGTGTGTTTAGATTATTTTTGTTGAGTGTGTTAAATTTTATTAGCTATGAAAAAATGCCTTATTGATATATTCACCCTTGTTTTTAGTTATCTAGTTTCGTAATTAATTTTACTATGTGTTCTATACCTATTCTACTTTTTATAGTGAAGCAACATACATTTTTCGAAATAATTAATGCAAATATGAAAATAGAACTGAATTTCCCACAAAAGTATCAATGATATTGAAAGGAAGAAGGTGACATTTTGAATTGCAATGTTTCCTAAAAAACAAGTAATATAAAAATTAAAGTCAATTCCTTTTAAGGTCAGCAAAAAAAATTTTTATTTTAATTACTTTTTATTAAATAATTACAATTAATATAAATATGTACATACCAGTAGGACACACAGGAATTTTTCAAGGGGGGGGGAGTACAGGGTCGGAAGTTTATCATTCTCATATGATGCCCCAATACGTACTTTACTTTATACAACATATACTTTTACGTACATATACTTATACTTTACATATACTTTTTACGTACTTTATACAACAAATACTTTTTATTTTGTCAATTTTCGGGAACAAAAAACAGTAACAAATTAATTATTGGATAAATGATTAGCATTAATTAATATTATCAATTATTAATAACAAATATTAAATTAAGTTTTACGTATTATATGCATAGGATTATAATCAATCTAAAAAAAATCAACGGCTTTGGGGGGGGGGGGTAGACCAAGTATCCTCCACTTGTGTGCGCCACTGGTACAAACATATGACAGAATTACAATATTAAGTCGCAAAACACCTTTCAAATTAACATTAAAAACTGTTCAACTACTTTAAATTTGTAATTACATTTTTTGATAAAAGTTGAATATAATATAGTTGAAAGCGACGTCTAATTAGCATATGATTATTCAGTTTAAATTAAATCTTCATCACAAATTTAGCAAAAGCTGTTTTATCCAATGGTGCTGCCATCTAGAGGAATAATATTGACTGAAATATATCTCTTAAACTATAGTTTTTTTAAAATAAATTTAACTAATGAATTAGTATTTAAAAAACAGTATTAACATCAAGTGTCATCTTCTATAAGTTTAAGAAATGTATTTGAACTTGAGTGGAAGAACTAAGAAAAGTATTTTGTTAACGATTGAAAATTTGAACAAGATATATAAATATATATAGGGAGAGTGTGTTAACTAATAATAGGAATTGAAAAGGGGCATATCTCCAAGTACCATTGTAATTTTACGTAGATTCAACATGAAATACGAGATAATTTTAAACTCAGATAATACTTAACTTCATGGTTTTTTAGTTGCAACTTACGTGACTTACCTTTTTCTGTTTTTCGATAAGGTACTCTTTTCCTGTTCTCTTCTTAAATTATTCTTTACATAATAACTAAAACACTTTTACCTCAGAGCCTAAAATCTTAGCGTATAGTTTTTATGTTGCTTCAATGCACGACATCAATAAGTAATCAATCCATTAGTCAATAATTCACTCAAAAAGTGATAAAAGGGAGGGGATAACTAAGCCAAATAAAAATAATTGCTGCCGCTCATAATTTTCCTTGTTCGAATCTGCCCCTATAAGAACTCTTTGGAACTCTCTCTCTCTCTCTCTCTATGTATGCGTTATTTAAAAAATAAAGTTAAATATCATAGAATAAAGACACAACTTCTTATTTAAAATAGACTAGATTTCTCATTTAAAGTCTAGATTTTTTTTTATTATCTCATAATGCTAGACATCATATTTTGGTAAGCATTTTCCTTCTGAAAAAAATGTCTTGAAATTACTAATAAGAAATTTTAAACTTAAAAATAGAAAAAGAAAATGTGAAGTATCAAAACAAATAACTATAATGATGAGCATTTTTGAAAATTAAAAACGAAATTACTATTTAAATCTTATTTTATTTTTAAAAAATGTTTTTTTTTAGTTTTATTCAAATTATAATCATGTTCTTAAGAATTAATATTTGTAATAAAAAGTTCAATAAAAAAATAGTATTAATAATTTGAATTTGAAATAACATAAGTAAATATTAATTAATTTCAATCATAACAATACATGACCGTTCTTCATACAGAAGAAATTCAAGTAAAATTTGGTTACTTAATGAGAAGAAATGTCAAGACGTCGTTACTTAGTTTGAACAAATATGAAGTTAAAGATGCAACTAATACAATTATAATAAATTGAAAGCATTTATAAAAGGAAGACATACAAGGTCAAAACTCTCACTAAAAATAGATGCTATAAATGTTTTTTCCTCGTTCAAGGTCACGGATAGTTTGATTTGCTCATGGTTCAAAATTGCGAGGTCCGTCACAAAAAAACCCTCGATTAGCTGAATAGTGCGACGCTAATATTCACTCACTCAAGGATAGTTTGAAATCTTTCTTCAGATCGCCAAAGTGTCCATACACAACTCGATTAAAATTTCCTACTATACCAAAACATATAAAGCAGGATCATTGAACGTTTTGGTGAAAGTTAATCCTACCATGAGACTCCTTTTCCCCCATCCAACTTTTCATTTTTAGGCTATTATTTCTACTCTACAACAAGTAATCTATTTAGTTTATATTTTCTTGATATTAGAGTTAGTTGACTTTCAAAATCTCTTTTAGGCTCTCTATCATATACTTAAGATTGCCTTTATCTTCTGTGCCTTGCTCATCTATTAATTTTTTTAAATATTTTAATAATCTAATGCTATTAATTAAATCATAATCTCTCTATTGACTTAAAATTATGACTTTAAATTTATTAGTGTACCTTTAATTTTATATTCTACTTATATATTGTATTACTTTGAAAATGTCCTCAATGCCACTAAGTCTTGAATTTTTAAACTTATAACTATTCAACTAAGCACACACACACACACACACACATATATATATATATATATATATATATATATATATATATATATATATATATATATATGTATTCCGGTATTTTATTGTCTTATAACTGCGTTATTATTTGTTGGATAAAATAATTATTTTTACATTTGCACTCTTGCCGGCTGGGTGGCGTGGTTGGTTTGTCGCTGGTCTTCTGCACCTAAGATTGCGGCTTCGACCCCGGCCCAAGTCGGTGGATTTCCATGATGCAGAAAATCGACAGTGACCATTTCGTATAATTATACGACATGTAAAAGATCCGTAGAGTGTCTGTTTGGCTTTAGTGCTCTCGGCAAACTGGGATTCAAAATAACCTGCGGCGATTGGTATCCGCCTCAATGGTGCCGCACTAAAAAGAGATGCCAACTCCCTGAGAATGAAATAAGTCTGCAATTGTAAAACACCAATCCACAACCCATAAGGGAAAAAAAATTAAATATAAAGAAAAAATATTTTAAATCCATGCAACTTTTTGCATGGATTTTTAAATTTTCTAAATATGCATCAAGCCTTCAATTCCTTCTGAATTAACGTCATTATATATTTTGAAAAGCATTGGAAATGTGTTTAAACAAATTAATGAGTTACATAAAAATCCATGCATGATCATTGGAGTCTATAAATAAAATAAAAGAATTTCTAAATATTTTTTTCAAAAAAAGAATTCAAGAAGAATAGCAGGTAGAAAAAAATGAAGAAACGAAGAAGAATCTCGCTGAATAAGGAAAAGAGGGCAACTGTGTGTTGAAGCCTCCTTATTTGATGGATAGCTTCATTATTGGAGGCTCTTTCTGTTTGCACTCCCTTTGTTAGCTCTCTGCGTCGGCCATTACACCCATTATCTCTGTGAATAGCTGCGTTACGCAAGTTAATTAATACGATTTTCATGAAATGCCGATTAAAATAAAAAGATCAGATCATCTAGAGATGAAGAATATGATCTGCCTTTTTCCTTACTCACGCTCTTTTGTTTCATTTTAAGAAGAGGGATTTTTTTTGAAAAAAATGTTCTAAGTGAGGAAAGAAATTTTATCCCTAAAAGGAAATTGTTTTTACGTTGGAATAACATTCTTAATCTTTCAAAGGCCGTTTAAATAAAATTATTTTTAGTTAATTAAATAAAACAAGAGAATAAAAAGGAAAAAGTAGAAAAGAAAGAAGCAAAAATAGTGTTTAGATAATTAAAAAACAGCTCTAGAAGTAGTGTTTTACTTTTTATCTTTTAGTAACTGGGGCAGCAAATTTCTCTTAAGCTAAATTCAGTTTTTAAATACTCACGCTGTGGTTTCACCCCCCCCCCCCTGATGTTAAGAAGTACACAGAGATTTTGTTCTGTAATTGGTTCTTCGGAAGTACCACATTAAATGAATCCATTCTGAGTGTAACAGTATTTTTATAGGAGAATTAGTAATTCGTTTCTATGAAATTGTGTTAAAACATAAATATTATTATACTTCCTAATATTAATGAAAAATAATAAAAAGGCGAAAATAAAAAAGATTTGAACACTTTAATTGCTTAATGTTTACAATAGAGAGAGAAGAGAATGTCAGTTTTTTGTGGAAAAGCAATGTTGTTCCCCAATTTTTCTCTTTTTTTCCCTTTTATGTGTCATTTGATAAAACAAAATATCATTTTCTAATATCTTTAATCAATTCACATGATCATCCAATTGCAAAACGTCTTCAAAATTATTCAATGTAAATGTTTTTTTATTTGTTTGTTAGCCTATTTTCTCTTCGCTGTTCAATTTACACTTCATACATTGTTCCTGTTTATTGGTTTCACACTGAAACCACACATTAAACATTTTTTAAAAAAATCAAATTTAAATTTTACTACCCTAATAAGCTTTTTATGAATTTTTGTTCTTTTTCCTAGCAATAGATAGTAGCACTACGTCTATATTTAACGATTGAAACCTCCTAAATAGAAAACTATTGACGTCTCTTTAATTTTGGTAATTTCCACTAGCTTTAAAAAATATTAAAAGAATAGTTATTTTAAATTGTAAACCATGGTCTTACTATACCTCATTCTAATTATTAATTACAACTTTCAATCATTTTGATAAGTGAACAGAAGAGTAGGAAAATGAAATTAAAATCTATGGTTTTATTGAGAAACCAAACTCCAGTAAGAGGCGGTATTACAACTTTCTTGGTTCCCGTTCTAAGGCAATTTCTCGCTTGTTGTCAACGGCTTTTAGATTATATGGCTTGGTAAAATATTTATTTACTTTAAAATTATAGTGAGAAATCTTTATATTTAACTATTTATCCACACTCTAAAATTTTGCTCCCCTGTGCAGTTCATGCCTAAATGCGATCCGTGTACATAATATATTTAAATATTCTCTCTTTATAACTATGGATGGAAAATGTATGTGCATTAATAATTTTTTTATTTTGGGAATATAAATTATTTTTTGTATGTATAATGTAAATATATGTAATTTTATGTCCAAATTTGTATTAAAATTATAAAAATGCAGAAAAATTTCAAAAAAAAAAATAATAATTAAAAACTTTTAAAATTATTTTTCTTTAATTAATTTCGTTAAAATATAAAAGTTTTACGGTCTTAAAATATTAGATTTTTTTCTGAATAATCTTTTGGATTGGTTGAGGTGAATAGGAAAAACGGACCGTTACTGTTCACTGGTTTCACAGTGAAACCATAAATTTCTCGAAATTGAAAACTGCTAAATTATTTTTCTTTATATATTTATGATCACCTTCATGCCTAATAGTCATTTTTGAAATTATTTTATAAATTTCTCAAAGGGAATATGTAGTGAACTTTAAAGGGCTATGCTGGTGAGAGGTTTTTCATCAAGAATCTGAGAATCTGCACGGATAAATTTCATGACATCGGCAGCATCCAATGAGTCAAAGTTTAAAACATGTACGAAGGCACAGCTTTCATTTTAATTCATTATAAATGGGTTATATATATATATATATATATATATAAGGAATAATACTATATATAATATTTAAAAATGAGAGGGGAGAGAGGGAATCATGGTACTTGAATATCATTTTAAGAATAATTTATATGAATCCTATAAGGCTATTATATAAATACCGAAGGTAAGCTATGTCTGTGGACGAACCACGAGCTCCTTCTCTCGGTAATCGAGTGCACACATACGGACGCACTTACCATCATGCTTGATTTAGTCTAATTAGCCTCATTCATTTTGGCAACTTTGTAGGAATATTTTGGAATTTTTATTCTGTTACATATTTTTTCATGAGATTTGGCAAACTCTTTCCAAATCTCATGATAGGAGATCAATCAGTACCAGTTGTGAATTTTTTGTACTCAAACTACTAACCGTATTACACTGGAGTCTGTACGAAGAGCGTGCTAAATGAGTTATTCCTGTATTTATATTCATTTCTCTTTAAAACGTACTTGATTTACCTCCTTATTTTCATGCATACATTTGTAGATTTATATTGTAATTTTCGAATTTGTAGGGTGACAATTATTGAGCTGCATGAAATTAAATGTTCAGAAATAACTTAATTCAAAGTTATATTCAAATTTTAAAAGTAACTACAGGTTTTTGGATTTAGTTCATGATAAGTTTGATATATTTATCATCAATTGCTAAGATGGTGTGCAGATGAAGAGAAAAAATCTGCAAAATTCGCTGCAGTGTCGAGACATTGATGCTTTCGATGACCTCCTGAATGGTAGTTTTGAGCCTATTTGCTTCAAGATTAATTGCGTATATTTTATCATGGTATTTCCCTATTAAAAATAAGCCACAAAGATTGAAATCCGGAGAATATGGCAACTATAAGTGATTTTCATTCTAATGACTTCTGGATACCCAAAGCAAATAATCCAATAATTCAAATACTCTATCGGTCCGATGGTGTCCCCCTTACATGTACCCCTCATCTTTTCGAAATCTCGACCACTGAATAATAGGTATTAAATCACTTTTTTCGAAAGTTTTGTCATATCGTTCAGCAATCACAGTGCCTTCAATGAATATCGGACCGATTATTCAGCGACTTGACAATGCACACTAATCAGTTACTCGTTTAGCGTAGAGAGAATTCTCGATCTCGAAACGGGAATTTTCAGTCCTTTTAATGCGGCAGTTCTGCTAATTGATGCTCCCATCCAAATGAAAGTGGGTTTCGTCGCTAAACCAAATGACATTGTTTTTAATCGTATTGACTATAGAATTGGTGAAACACAAACGCTATTCAGTGGTAATGAGCTTAATGGCTGACGAGTTTGAATTTTGTAGGGAAAGAGCTAAGAAGATCTACAATAATTTACCGCAAAGTCTCTCGGCTGATTCCAACCCGTTGTGAAGCTCGTCTGATCGATATTTTGGGATATTTTGAAACACATTTCTTATCTCTTCGATATTTTTAGGCATTTATCCACTTGCTCGATGATCAACATTTGCCACCACTTTCATCACAAACTCTATATGTTCACTCAAAATTTTCTATCACATTTTTGATCGTTATAATATTTGAACCAATTGTCTTTAGCTTGTATTCTGTCTTAAATTTCCTTTGGGCCGCACAATCGGGCCATAGTTTCTCTGCAAATACATTTTGACGATCGATATACGATATAAACGCTGCATTTTGACATTTTCGACGAAAATTGAGCTATATTAAGAGAAGGGGGGGGGATCTCAACATGCCCTGCCTTTAACCAACGTCAACAATTTAAAAGTTTTATCAAGGTTTTTTTTTTCTTTGGAAGCTAATAGTTGTCAATCTGTAACATAGTATTTTTAAAAAATACGGCAAAAAAATTGCATTTCCTTAAATTTTTTCTATTATGATCAGTAATGCAGAAATGTACTAAGTAAGCAAAGTAATTCTTTGTACAAACTTATGAAATTGATTTGAAAAGGTTAAAAAAAACTGAAAACTAGATCATTGTTTGCGTGTGAATGAAGTTGTTTTTATAACAGAGCATTATAAAAGGACTTAAACCTTTCATATATATGAATCTAAATAATTTTGTCTAACTTAGAACTCTTTTTACAGTGGTTTATTTATGAGAATAAGTACAGATTATTGACATTTAATGCATGATTAATGAATTATATTAAATATGTCATCGACGCGCTTCATTTAATGTTAAAGAACTCAATACACTGATGCAAATGTAAAATAATTTAACTTACAGAAACCCAAACAATTATTAACATGACTGCACTTAAGATTTGCACAAAGCTTTTTTTACTTCAATAATCTAAATGTATCATTATTTATTTTTTTTAAAAAATAATAAAGCACCTTCAGACTTTAAGCGAAAAATAAATGCAGTCCTAAATCTGCTTTTCATGCATTATCAAGAGAAGATACGCTGTAATTTCCAGATCTTTGCATTACTTCTTTGAAAGTTATTGTCACAAAAACAAAACGCACAAGCAGCTCGTTTTCTTTTGTCACAATCCCAACATTTAGCTTGTAACTTTTTATTCTTTGAAATTATTCATCTTCCAGGACGCCTTTTTTGTAGGTTTATGGAATACAAAGTGGCATCTTTAAAAGATTCCGACCACAAAACAAAATAAGATGGAGGAAAAAGTAAGAAAGTCAGTACCCACTTATTCTAAAGCAAAGAAAGAAAAAAAGCAAGGCGCGGCCCCGAAGGCGCAAAATACTACGTGTTCCCCCAGTGCTATTTGCCTTTCTTGAGTTTGCGGCCTGTAATTGAAGGCAGAACCGCTCGCCCTGACTAATCAGGTATCCAAATAAATGGTAAAGCACACCTCTGCAATACGGACGCTGAATGTGAAAAAGACGTCTCTGACAGCTGACCCGGGCTCTTTGGTAAATGATGTTGCGGTATGTGGCTTGAGAAAAACAAACACCGGACAAGAGGGGTTTTATTTGTTCCTCTTGTGTGACGTTTCGTACTTTTCTAAAAACTTCAGACCACAAGAATTGTGTCTCTCGAAGGCGAGTTTCCTTGAAGTGTAAGTGTAATGTAGGTAATTATAATTCATTCGTAAGTTCTATGTAGTTGGCAATGACACTAATAATAGTTTTTTAAAGGTGAGAAGGGTATTAAGACAAAGTAAATTAGACTTTAACTAAAATTATGTAAGATTTTACTGAAGTACTATATTTATTCGGATCTAAGTCGCCATCAGTTCTAAGATGCTCTCCAATTTCTCAATACGTTTTTGTGAAAAAATAAAAAGTAAAATAAAATGGTTTATCGATATCCAATATTTGCGAAATTTGAAAAAAAGTTTAAAATGAGAATTAATAAGAAGTGAATAATTTATTTATTTTACAAGAATTAAAAAATTGTAAATACATACATGAAACATTCTAAAAAATACGATATTAATAATTTAAAGATCTTTTTTTTTCCAAAAACATTGAAACAAAAGTTCCCGTAATACTAACCACGAAATATTTTTTTTTTAATTCGTTCTTCCTTTATTACATAAAAAAAGTCTACTTTTGATTCCAAGAGATCTTTTGGACAAAAGAAAATTAGTGTTCCTTTAGCAATCATGTGATGTATAAAAGTATCTGACACAATTTTTGACAAATTGATTCCTTAAGCAATAAATACGTTTTAAGTTGTAATCTTTTTCCTAAAAAGGATTGATGATTGTCAAACTTGAGCCAATTTGTCCAAATCTTCACTATCCAGAACTTTTTTGCTTTTCCTTTTCGAAAAATTTTAACATTTTAAATATAATTAGGGATTATTTTTTAGCTATTATTTATTTGAATAATTCAGAGTTAAATGTAAAAGTCTATTGAATTCATACATGTACTATAATGTGTGTGTGTGTTTTAAAATTTTACTGCACACATATACACATGAAGTTGGTCTTAATTAAAGTTGTTTCTGGCCATTTTTTGACAATACTTAAAAAATTACATTGATCCTTTAGGAAAATTTTTATAAGTTCGATGATTCACTTAACAATCTGGAAAACAATATTAATCGAAACTCATAAATACATAAAATATTAATATTATAGCGGAAGTTTCGTGTCTTGAAAATAAATTTAAATTGCTAGGTTCATACATACATATTACTAAAAATTATTGAGAATGAGCAATTATTTTTTTATTTTTCAAAAAAATAAGTAATGGATGCATTGAATCCCTTACAAGGATTTCAGATATTTACAAATACCTAATGTACCACATACCGATCATTATAAAAATATTCCACAAGATCCAACACAAAATATCACAATTGGAAATTTTGAGTTTGAAAAAACCCCTACTTTTTAAACTCTTCACACAATGCGAAATACACGAACATTAATGTTACGTGAAACTTTCGTTATTGCTACAATTCTCCATTCTTCCTTTAAATGACTCACAAAACGATCTGTTAACACAACACTAAAGGGAGGGAAGAAGTACAGATAAAAAATTGCAAAAGCAATAACCATTTTCTCCTCGGCCATCATAAATGTGCATACACATTCTGATCGAAAAAACTTCTCATGCCATCGGCAACACAGAGGCAGGGGGGTAGAGGCAGATAGTTTTTGAAGGGAGCGAGGGGGGGGGCGACAACAGATCATCATGGTTTTGGCAAATTGCTGGTAGGGCCGCGATAAAATTTAATCTGGTCTCTAACAGATGGCGCCGTTAGTGCGGGCCTTTTCATTTGCTTGCCGATACTGTTGATTTTCACGCCTCAGATAACCATCCCAATCAGTGCCGACGAGGGCCCGGGGCTATGGGCCCCGCCTCGTCTCCTCCGTAGCAACTCGGGAGAAGTGCGTGCGGAGCCTTTTCTTGCTGCTGTTCTTCGAGATTCCACCGCTCGCTCACCCTCCCGACGTATACGTATATATATATATATAAGGAAAAAAAGGTTGCAGAGAGTTGAAGTGAGATCAAACAAATCGATGTAAGGAGAAGGGAGAAGCGAGAAAGTGATCTGCGGCGGCAAGAAATCAAAGGTGGAGTTTTTAAACTTGAAGTTTGGTTTTTAAAAAGTGGAAGGAATTTTCAGGAAAACCGCATTTTATATGAATTCAGAGATTCTTATCGATCTATGTGTCATTTTAAGAAAAACCGCATTCAAGGCAAAAGAAATTTTTTCCCCTTTTTTATTCTGAGGCAGTAGAAAAATAAGCTGAGATGAGAGATTGTTTTGGTACGATAAACTTGAATCGGTGTTGTTTGGTTCATTAATTGTCAATGTCTAAAGCAGTTTTCGAAAACATTTCGTAAGAGCCTAAATGTCTATAAAGGAAAAGGGGGTTACAAGAATAAAAATTGCAGTTCAAAAAAAGAAACCCAAAACAAAACCCACAATACTTACTTCCAAGGATAAAACTCTGATATCAGTCCTAGACTTAATATTTTAGTCTTCTTGTTTTTAATAAATAATCAAAGCAATATTGAAGACCATTTCATTTGAAAATACTGAGATTTCCATACGTCTTCTTAAATTTCTTATCTCTATTTCTCATTCCTTTAACATTTACTCTCAGCCCAATTGGGTGCCTACATTTGGAATCATACTTAACATGCAACATATTAAGAGAGAACAGTAAATTAATAGAAATTTGATTCGCAAGGCAGCAATAAATCACCAGTACATTAGACATTTTACTCTTCACGCATTATATGCATTTATTTAATGTTGAACTGAAGAACGAGCTCTCTCCCTATAAATGGTCATGTACGATGTTACCATAAATATATAACATATACATAACACAGTTTGGACAGCTTCTCAAATGGCATTTTGGTGGATGATCTGGATCAAATAAAAAAGGCAGTCGTTGATTCTGTAGTTTTAGTTTATTTTCTCAATTTTCAACTTATTTTTAAGTACTCCAAGCTATTATTAAAGCATTCCGAAGTGGTACACCACATGCAGCTGGCGTCACCAGTGAGTCATTTAAAGTGTGTGCACATGGGTAAAAAAGAGGGGAATGGGAAAGTTATAAAGGAGTACCTTATTTTTGAGGTTGGTTGAGTTGTATTTGGATAAGCGCTAAAAAAAATCACGCAAAAAAAGCATTCGAAAATTTTATAAATACTTACATATAACAAACAACTTTGTCGACATACTACAGAAATCTTTTTAAACAATAAAAAGGGACCGCAAAAAAAAATCACAGAAAATACATAAATTATTTACAAAATACATGAGAAAGTGCTTCCAAACAAAATAAATAATTAACTTACTTTTGGAAACATTTGTAAAACATTTAATTTCTCATTGTATTCACACATGGAGAAGTTTTAAAATGCACATACATAATTCACTGCTACTCGTCGAAATCCAAAACGCGCATCTTTCTGTAAAGAAATGGTTCTAAATTGATTTCGTTACTTGTGAAGATACAATTTCAATTGATTTATTTTTTGGCACCATAGAGTCAGGGTTGAGTTTTTGTTACGACGGTCGGTTGGCCAATAGTTCGCAAACGTCACGAAAACCAGATATGCAGGATCTAAGTTCTTTTTTCAATTTCTAACTCCTTTCGGAATTGGTATCCATTTTAAGAAAATATTTTTCCTATTTGTTGGAAAGTTGGATCTCTGCACATATTTTATCAACTGTCATTGAATAAGGTTAGTCTTCATAATCTATAAAATTATTGATGTTATTGTCATTGACAGTTTCGTCTTCAATCAAGCGCGTTGAGCAAAAGCAGTTTAACGTGCATTGTCGAAAGAGTGTTTATAGCAAATGAACAGAGTGTCTTGAAGTGTATATATGTATTTTTGATTTAAAATAATTACAGTTATGACAAAGCCGTTAAAATGCATATACCGCATACAAAATGATCCCACAAAACAAATCGCATAAAAAAGCACCACACAAAAACAGGTTTTACAGTTGTAAAGATTTTCTGTTCCAATTCTCTTACGGTGATTTGTCTGCAACTCATTTTGGTATTGAAATAAATTACAGACAGAATTATTGTTTTAATAATTTTTAATAACCCACGTTTAAAGAGAATTCCAAATTAACTCTAAAGTTAATTGTAAGAAAGTTCTACGTCATCAAATTTTTGTTGTAAGATAACGCAATATTGCATCATCCACCGCGGATCCTATAAATTTACTTGTAATAATTAAATCATGTGTTAGAACGTTCTAAATTTTTCTTAGGATTGAATTGCTGAAAACCTTTAAGCTTCTCTCACTTGTTTTCATATTATCACTGCTGACTTTGCGTCTTGTGAATGTCTTCTTTTCCATGCAATGTGTTTCGCCAAAATTTATAATCATCGTCGATAAACGAATTTGTCAATAGTATGCCTTCCTGAATCCTTTCAAATCCATATAGGTTCAAAAGGACACCAAAAACTCCCACAAAACTCCCGCAGAAAAGTTACATAAAATAAACTGAAAACACATAAGTTGTTATGAATTCGTAAAATATGCAAGTATTGACAGTAAGTAAAGTAAGTTGAATTCGTGAATTTTTTCAAATTCACAGATTTTAAGAATTTATTCTACAGATATAAGTTATTATTTATAATTCATATCGACGAATTGAAAAAAATCATTTATTTGTTTAAGATGTCGAAGAAATAGCAAAGAAAGAAAAAATGCTCCATTACAATGCTTTGTCTTAACAGGTTTTCAATATATATATATATATATATACCGTCTTCACGTAAATTTATGAAATCTAACCGCAAAATTATACAATTTGAAACAATTTAAGACTTGTAAGAAAAATTAGAAAGCTCTTATAAGACTAACAACTAATTTTTCTGAGGAGCAAATCATTATTAAAACACGAATCGGTTGATCGTGACTAAAAACGAAAGTTAAATACCAGACTGGAACTCATAACCCATTACTAAGTAAAAGAGTATCAAATAACACTTAATATGTCTCCCAAGGTATTCATTAAATGTTAAGTTGTTTCGCATAGTAATAACCAGCTAATGACTGCTGAGTTTTCGCTCTGCACGTTGACTACAGTTGTGCAAGCTTTTAGTGGATATAAGTAATTCAGTGCAAATATTTAGCCTCTCTGCTACGTGCTTGGGAGATTGCTTACTTTTTTATTCAAATGAGCTACGAGGAGACAGTGTTTCTGCAAAGTATTCAGAATATAAGTGAAGTCAAAAATGTATAAGAAGCTACTCTCCAACGCTCTACATTTCACTTAAACAGAAGGTTTATCAAATATATTTTTACAGTTTGGGTTAAAGTTACAATGGGTTATTTTACTTTGGGTTACAGTTGCTATCTCATGACCAGAAATACTCGAATCGAATAGTGAATTCATATCGTGTTATCTGCAAATATTATAACGTGAAATAATCAATGTTGATGCACATTGAATTTCATTTTGATTCAGTCTACCGGGCGCACCTTGTGGAAATTAAGAGAGTGAAGGTTCAACTCGGTTGCATAATCTAAGTATGTAAAAAAGGTTGTTTGTCTATATAAAATCGCTTCACTCCAACACCGTTCAACCGATCACTAGGAAAATTGGCTATTATTGGAAAATTGGATCACTATGTTTTTTTTTGTGTGTGTGAAGAAGGTTTTTGTGTCATCCTTTTTGTTGCAGCTCTTCACCAGGTGGCGCTGCAGTAAACCACCTTCTGCACCGTTCAATCAATCGCCAAGTTGCCAACGTGGTTGCCAAAAAGGATGCCAACTTGGCTCTATCACCAATATTTCGCTGTTTCCATTGAATCGTTATTATATTGTAATGAACGGCGTTGCTTGTGAATATTACAATTTTAACACAAAATAAAGGCAACAGAAAGTAATATTAATGTGTTGCACATTCAGATATAAATTATTTACACACTATTTTAAGCTTTCATTACGCAAAATTTGTAACAATATTTAACTTTTGCTGAGCAGAGATTATCTTAGGAAGGTGTTTTCAAAAATCGACACACGAGTTACGAGGCGTTATAAATAAAAACAAAAATTATTTTTATCAGCTATTAGGCTGAAAAACTTAAAATTTAACAAATATTATTTTTGTTCTGCTGAAACATGAAATGCTTTTTTTTGTTTTTGTTTAATTTGTATTTCATATAAAATTAACTCATTAAAAACATCTTTATCCTTCAATCTGTATTGTTTTATTTTTCAATTCAACCGTGCGAAGAACGGATATACCAGCCAGTTATTTATAATTTACCACTTCCAATTATTGTTTCGGTACTTATCGTCGTAGAGTGGTCTATGGGGCACTTGATGTCCGAAGAGGTCTTCATCCCCTATCTTCAAAATCGGGAGTTGAGCATTAAAAGATAGAGCTTGCCATATTTTAAAATATTAAAAGTTGGAAAATTGAAAATTATTGACTGCACACTGAAATTTAAAGTAAAATCGCTGGAGCCTATGGTGTTTGCGTTGTTTTATATTGCTGTTTGTACTGACGACGCTACTAACTACAATTAATTACCACTCTTTAGATAACAAATTATAAACTTTATTTACAACTAACTACTCACACCTTCTTCATTACTAACAACTCGTATATCTCACGCTACTCACACCTCATAACACCTCACACACTCTAACTCTCTCTCTCTCTAACACTCCTATCTCTCTCTCATCATACACACAGCTCGCCGCATTTTCAGAGATACGCTTACAAAACACCGCTGTTGAAACAGCGCCATCTATAACCTTAACAATGTGTAATGGAAAATACTTTATTATACAAAAAAGTTCGAGTGGAGAAAGTATTAAATTTTCTATGTCAGCCGAAAAACAATCTCGGAAACCAGAGATTAGAGATCACCCGAATTGATCTGGTTTTTTCCTGTACGTATATATTATGCCATTGGCGAATTTTTCCAGATGAAAAGACATCGCCAATTCAGAAAATGTCACCAAATGCTGTCATCATAATTAGTACTAAGTTGGAAACTAAACGGGAATGATTTTCACCATTGGCTGTATATCGCGGCATTTGGCGACATCTTTTGATTTGTCAAAATTGCTCGATGGTATAATATGTAAATACCCTGTTTCCTTGATAATCCAATAAGTATAATCATGTACACTTCTTGACTGTTGCAATTGAGTGGTTTTAGCTTCGAGTTCCTCAGCCGGTGACGTGTTTGGGGCTGGATTCCTCCACAAATCCTTTGCGTGAAATTCTCAAGACTGTTGCACACTAAATAGAATTTAGAAGTTTGACATTAGTTAGGTAAAAGCTCGGATATCAGATTGATCATTTGATCACGGTTTTAAATTGTGATTTCCATTCTCAATAGTCTCGTGTTACTAAAGATCGCTTTCATCTCAAACTATTGAAGGTAGGTAACTTTTTTTATTTCCAAATTCCGAGGATTCATCATATACTTACTAGTTTGAAAGGCACGGCTTCTTTAAAAAAAAAGCTTACCTGTGGGTTTCTGTTTCATCGAAAGCATTTCATTTGAAATTAAATCAGCTGAATGTTAAATCTAATCAAACATGAAAATCTCTGAATTGTTTGGTGTGGAAGTCAACTAGAATGCTTAATTACTTGTCATCCTTGTCATGTCATTCGTGCTCAGAATCTGAAGATCTTCACGAAATTAAATAAATTTTTGACTAAAATCTGGATGGATTTAATCTTTACATTTATAAAATACATAAGAATATCAATATTTCATGCATTAAAGTTTTTAATACAAATCAAGGTCAAAAAATATATAAGTATCATCAACGTAATACAAATATATATTTACATTATTGCTTCAAAACAATCATCCCATTCAACCCTAGTACGTAAACTATGAAGCTTCACTAAAATAAAGAAATGAATAAATAATGACTTCTTTAATTATTATATGAATGATTCAAACACTTGAAAAACTTACTGAAATTTCTTTCCTGTAACATTTTATTATAGTATAATAATTATTTTCCATTTTTAAAGATTTTTCGTTGTTGTTAAATTTGAAGAATTTTTAATTATCTAAATTAATTAATCAGGAAAGTTTTTTAAAAAAAAGATTTTTCAGCAGCCATCATTGTTTTCAGTGCAATAATGCAAATTTAATAAGAAAAAAATTCTATTTGCATGAAATTGTATAATCATAATTCTATATAATTTACACGGGATTTATTTTTTTTTTCAAAACAATTCAATTATCTATGATGGGGAAAAAAGAAAACAAACACATTGAATTGAATAGTAGGACTCTTTAGATTGACTCGAGGATCATGTAAAAGTCATTAACAAAACACTATATTTTTTTACCAACATTTTCCAGACTATATAGCAATTTTAAACACACTCGAAAAGAACAACCTTACTTTTTGCTTCTTCTAATCAAATAATTTCGCTTCTCTTTTGGTAACAATAACATATCTTATTATTCCCCCCCCCCTCTCTTTCATCCGAAACGTTTTGTACAATTGTTGAGTAAAAAAATGTATTAGAAAAAAAATACACTGTTAAGTAAAAGACCTCAAGGTATTAAACAATAGTACTCTGTTCCAATCACCTGTAACTCTAAGAATATACATGTAATCTCAAACAGCTATAAAAACACACATACCATATGTTCGATGTTTTTTATTCATTAAAAACATGCTATTAGAAGAATTATAGTGGATGCTTCTGTCAAAGTTGTTTTAACTTTACCCCTTAAAGTTAGTCAACCGTAATTTGACGAATGAATTCCTCCTCTTTCTTTCAGCCGTAAGGCAAAACCTCTTTCATTGAAGTTCTTTAAACAATGAAACAATACTCCACTTTGGGACTGAGTCCTTGATTACCTTAGAAATTTATTTTGAAAAGTTTATGAATTCCTTTCTTACATTTAATTAAATTTATTCTAGCATATCCAATGAGATGATAAAAATGCATAAAATTAAAGCAAAAGAAAAATGGTAAATCATATTGAGCACCGGTAATTTCACAGAAATAAGATTAAAACTCTCATTAGTCTTTTTCAGTTTTAATGAATGATGAATAGTTTACTTGATTACCAATCGTAATAGGATGGTGCAGTTGAGGCAGTGATTTATAAAAGGAATCTCTTAAAATGTATTTGTATTCACATTAAACATTACACAAGTTTATATATATAGTTTTTCCTATAGAATTTTTTCTTAATATTCATTAATAATTTCATAATATTCATTACGAGAGAAACCTTACTATTCTCTCTATTCATACTTTCATTTTATTTTACTATCTGGTGTTCCATCCACGTGTGACAGATATAGGCCTATTTTTTCAACATGGCTCTGTTTTTTTTCTCTTATGTTGGAAATTTCTGCTATACGAGGAAGGTGGATCCATAAAGCATTGCTTAACCCTAATTTTGCTGGCCTAATTCAGCAACAGCTTTAGAAATCATTATAGGTCTCCATTTTAGTCCATACACTCTTTTAGTATCTTCAATTTTAAGAACTCTACACCTCTGTTTCCTGTTTTGTCTGCTTTTATCCAATTTTAGTACAATATTCTATTTCACCATTTATTTTCTTTATATGTTTCGTAGAATCCAATTTCTTTCTTTATTTGGCCTTGTTGCAAATATAATTTTGTCACTTATTATTTTATTTTATTTTATTTTATTATACAATATATATATATATATATATATATATATAGTTAATTATTCTCTACAATAAAGACTGAAATCTTTAAGACTCTAAAGATAAATGAAACATACAAAAACAGATATTAGAATTTTAAAAAGATAGTAGAATTAAAAAATATATATTTGTGCTGCAGTATTATAAAAATCAAAGGAAGAGAAGATCTTGGTGAGTTTTGAAAGAAAGGTGCTGCAAATCATATTTGGTGCTGTTCTCGATAATAGCTGTTTCAGAAAATGATATAACTTTGAAATGTATAAGATTTTTAATAGTGATGATATTATTAAGTGGATAAAACTAAGAAGAATGAGATGGGCAGGGCATATACATAGTACGAAAGAGCCCAAGGAACAGCATTGAAAATTTTCAATGCAACTCCCTCTAATAAAAGACCAAAGGGAAGGCCCAAAAGGAGATGGAAAGACTGTATGGAGGAGGACTTTGCCATTCTAAAATTGAAGAACTGGAGATCTCAATTGCTGGGAGAAGGGCAGAATGAAAAAAACGTCTGAGAGAAGCTCAGGCCCCCAAAGGCCTGTCATGCCAATGCTGATGATGATGATTATAAACATTGCTGACTTAGGACAGCTTTTATATATAAAATAACTTATATTAAAGTTGGGTTTAACATGTTTTCTGGTTAGCCAACCTTCCTCCTTTCTGTTTATAATACTGAGCGAAGTCCTATTTAAAATAATGCTTGAAATTTCAAAATTCATTACAAAGAAAAGGTAATTTACCTAAAATTGCAATTGAAAATGTATAGCTCGAGCTGAATCTGTGTACAATTAAACAAGTTATTGCAAGATTCTTTACAAATTCAAAGCATAGTATTGGCTGATTTGTAGCATTTAGAAAATAGTATAAAATTAATTGTACTAAAATGACTATATAGTTGTATAAAGATAAATATTACAGATACTTGAGAGACAAGAAATACATTTGTGTTTTTCTATAAAAAAAAATATTACTATTGTTAAAAAAAACTAAAGGAATGAGTAATTTTAACTGCAATTTGAATATGTAGGCATTTATAAGTATACCTAACTAGGAAAAATAATAAAATCTATAATAATAAACTATTAATCTTCTAAAAATGCAATCCTTACTGTTAAGAATTTCTTAATATATTCCTATTAATAAAATTAATTGGGTACTTTTAAATTAAACATCATTCGTGAAATGTTTATAATTTTTTATTTATTTTTTATCAAATTCATCAGGACCGAAAATTTTGTTCTTTGAGTCTGGGTCCGAGCAAAATATAAATTTTTGGCACTTACCTCTTTTGGAAATTCTATAATAAACAACTGCACAAAAAAAAAGAAATCCACATTTAGAAATTACACACTTTTTATTCAACAGCTAAATACTATAAGTGAATTATTACGCACCACTTAATTGGAAATTTTAAAATACTGACAAATTAGGTTTGACAATCTTTTTGCTTCTTGACTCGAAGGAATTCTTTTTCGATTGAATACAGAGAAGAAAACACTGCATCATTTATATCCTGCAGCATAAAGCATGTTTTCTCGGTTTCCAAACAATGTAAAATAATAAAAAATGTAACCGTTTTGATAGGAGTTTCCTTATCCCAAATTCTCTGTCACAATCGGTATTCCTTGTCTCCGACAAATCAACAATTTCCTCATCTTGAGTTGTACAAATAAGGTTTACGTCAGTGCTTCTCAAACGTTCAGTATTTGCGACCCAATATTCACTCATAGTTTTCATCGCCCCGCCATACAACAAGAATGTATAGAATTCAATAATACTTTACGACGCTAAATCTACAATAGGACTTCAACCTCTTAAATACCACAGCCATAAATAAACGTCTCGCTTAGTCAAAGCGTCAATTGCCCTGGACGTATATATACGTCTTTCCGAAGTATGATCTTTTCTGTACACCGCTGTCCTTAAAATTATTCCAAAGGCTTTGGAATGCAATAAAAAGACATTGACAGTGTTTGCTGATGTTTTACTTATTTCAGAGAATTTGCTCATTCATTTCTTTTCTCCCCACCCCAATGCATCAAACACGCGAGCTTAAGTGAGAAAATATGGCATTGGGAAGTGAATCAATCGCGTAAAATTTAATCGACAGTTGAGCGATTAATTATAAACCACACAAATTATCAATATAATTGTTAATTTTTACATATAATTTAATGTATGACAAGCCCATGGGATCACTGATAATTATTAAACTTGTTCTTAGCTTAGCATTGTTAAATTAATTATCAAATGCGTTGTACACTACTGATACATTTATAAGTGTAAAATCAGTGTAAATGTGTATTTTATTTTTTATTACCCGGAATATATTTTGTTTGTTTACTTTCAGTAAATTAATGATTTTTTTAAAAATAATCTTTTGTTTTCGACTTTTCAATATACTTACGTCCCCCTCGGGGATTTATCACGCCCCCTAGGGGGCGCGTCCCACAGTGTGAGAAACGCTAGTTTACGTCATAAAATGTAACATAATTGTTAATATCTTAAGATATCCCCTGCTTTATGGATTGAGATGAGATAAGAAAGGAATTTCCTGTCCTATTCAAAACTCACACAATAGGGTGTACACATGCCTCATCTGCATCTATAAATTCTAATAATGGCTTACAGAGGTCAAACACGTGACCCGTTGATTCTTTAAAAAAAATTTTAAGATATCAGGCTTTTAAAGTTTTTTTTTAATTTTGAAATTTACTTAAGGTGAATCTTAGAAATCTATATCTATCTGTATATATATATGTGTTTACCTATTCTTGTTTTAGAAGAAATCTTTTTTGGTAATAAAAATGGCCTTTAGATTGAAATTTTTTTGATATTTTATTATATAAATTTCATTTAATTTTACTATAATAAATTAATTTTTATTAAATTCTGAAATGCATTATGCATATTGTTAATTATAGTTGGTACTCCGATTCTTTGTGTGTGCAACTTTTGTTTATCTTCCTCCTTCTCTGTTTGGAGTGTCCAATCAGCAAGAGGCAGACAGATGTGTTTTTTAAAATTTAAAAAAATATTCAAGACGGTTAAGATAAAAGGCAGGGTATACTTATTCACTTGTGAATGAGAGTGTTTTTTTATTTTTACTTATATATTAAATTAAAAAGTTATTTAATAAAAACATAATCAAATTTCAACAATTAGTACAGAAAGGTCGATTCACAAGAGGAACGTCGTGATTTTCTAGAAAAGGAGAAATGCAATATTTTTTCTGTCCAAAACAAGAATATAAAATATGCCTGATATATAAAAACTCTATTTCAGTCACTAAGGCACTATAACACAAATTATGAAGCGAACTATGACCAATACTTTGTAAAACTTCGTGAAAACAAATTGTCTGAATTGAAGCAAATTAAAAGTGTAAGTTTAAATCAAAATATTGTAGCTAAAAGAGTTGTTGAAATAACTGAGAATTTGAGAAATCAGAACAATTCAACAATATCAACATTTCGAGCTTACTTTATTGCAATATTGATGAAAGTACAGGAATTCAAAATTTCGTTCAGCTAGATCTTTTTATTCATGGATGCGATGTTAATTTAAAAATACGTGAAGAACTTTTGGAAATCATTTATATTCATAATAAAACCACTAGAGCTGATATTTTGAATGTACTTATAGAAGTTTTGAAGAAATATCAATTACTATTGGAAAAAATTGGTTTATCTTGCATGATGGTTCACTTACTTTTTCTTTGCTATAGTTTAAAAAAATCATTCTTTTCAATAATAATTCACACCAAAAATTAAATGTCAGAGACTTAAGGCCTTATCACACATGCATGCTTCAAACAACGCGAGTCTCTTTCGAATAACCATTTTCGAGCAGCTGTGAAGATGAAGGATTGCCGTAAACAAAACGATACGCTCTGACGTCAACCGCGTCTTATCTTCACATTGAAAAATTACTCGCTGATTTTTCTGCTTCGGAAATGAACATGCAATATTATTCCTTTTATTCCGCTCGCGCTTTTGTTGACGGTCGTCGACATAAGTGGAGCGCCATTCTGCTTAAAATATTATAAGCCATTATAATATTATACGCCGTTTTTGATGTGATTGACGAAGTCGAGGCTGCCATCTTGTTCATGACGTAGGGTGACGAAGAACTCCTTGGATGGAATTTCAAGCAATCTTGATTTCGAGCAATTCTTTCAGCACCCTAGAAAAACATTGTTCGAAGCTGTTTCTATGGCAACTAGGTAGAAATTGTTCAAAGGGGGTACTTGAAAGAAAACTTGCTCCAAATACGTATAGGTGTAATAAAGCCTTTAGAAAAAGGATTTTATTCGAGTGTCCCCCATGCTCTGTCGTTCACACTATGTTTATACACACTCTAACTCTATACATACTGGAAACCATTTGCGACAAATATTCATTTATTATTTTGAGGCGTCATTAGAATTATTTGCACAACTCTGAACACCTATCATAACTAATATTACTAAAGGAATTGCTGCAAGATTAAAAGAAGTCTGCGAACAACTTGGTATTGATAACTTTGAATATTTTCATTGTCTTATTCACGAACAAGTACTGTGCTCCCAAGTTTTAAATATAGTAAATGTTTTAAAAAAATAATCACCAAAATTTTAAATTATATTCCAGAACATAAGTTTAATCACCGTCAATTTACTTCAATTCTGGAAGATATAGAAAGTGGATACAACAGTGCTTCTCAAACTTTCAATATTTGCGACCCAATATTCAATCATAATTTTCATCGCAATACAATAATAATGTATTGAATTCAATTATACTATACTTTGATGCAAAACCTAGAATACAACTTTAACCTTTTATGTGCCATCGGAGTTTTTTAACGTCTCACTCAGCCAAAGCGTTATTTTCCCCGTACGTACAAATAAGTCTTTCCGAAGTACGATCTTTTCTTTGCACTGTTATCTATAAAATTATTTCGAAGGCTATGGAATGCAATAAAAGGATCTTGACAGTGTGTCCGATGGCATTGGGAGCGAATAGCGTAACTTTTAATTGACAGTTAAGGGATTAATTATAAACTAGACAAATTATCAAGATAAGTGTTTAATTTTGTAATTTTTATAATTTTATATATGACACGTTCATGGAGTCACTAGCAATTATTAAACTTGTTCTTAACTTAGTATTGTTAAAAATTATTTTTATATACATTGTGAGTATTGATACATTTATAAGTATATTATATCCGTGTAAATGTGTATTTTATTTTTTATTATTTCAGAATGTATTTTGTTTACTTTCAGTAAATTAATAATTTTTTTAAAAATAATCTTTTGTTTATACTTTTCAATATGCTCGCGATCCCCTCATAGAATTATCACTCCCCTCAAGGGGGCATGCCTTACAGTTTGAAAAACGCTGGAATATAGTGATCTACTATATCACATTTTCAAATCATAAAGTGTTTAACCAATTCTTCAAATTGCTGGACGAATTTCTAATTTTCTTGGAAACAAAAATTATTAATGTGCTGAATTAAAAGTTGGACAATGGATAAAAGGTATGGTTTTCTTAGTTGATATTGCACAAATAATCTTAATCAACTAAATTTTAAGCTTCAAGACAAAAATCATGCTGTTACAACTCTGTTTAATAATATTAAAAATCATATTATATACTCTGAACGAGAAAGCAAGTTGAAAAAAGAAAACTTAACTCATTTTGAAAGCTGTTAATATCTATTGATTTAAATGTCGTGAATTTAAATTAACTGAATATGCTCACTAAATTAAATAGTTAACGGAGCTATATAGATCGAAGATTTTCTGATTTTAAAAGCTGTGCTACAATTTCTCACTTTTACTTCACCTCTGTCTATCGGTATTGAAATTGTTGATGAAAGCTTACAATCGAAATCCGATTTGATTTTTTATTGAAGCAAAAATCTATGAAAGTTGGAATTCTGGATTTTCATTCATATTTCTCAGTAGATCGGTTTGCTAAAATTTATCGTTTGTTATGCGAATAATGGCTATGTTTGGAAGCACTTATTTATGCGGGCGATTATTAGCTTTAATAAAAAATAGTGAAATTTCAGAAAGATCAAGATTAACCAATCACATTTATCTTCAATTTTAAAAAGTGCACCAGCTCAATATTTTCAATTAAATCTTGATGACTTGCTTTGTGAAAAATAGGATGTCATCTTCAAAAAAGTAATTGTTAAATTGGATTTTTTATAATAGTTTTTATTTTTGTATTTTTATAAAAAAATATAAAATATTTATAGTTTGAATTAAAAAAATAACACGAAATAGTAAAAGGACTACGTAAATACACTGGTGTCCAAAAGTTAAGCATAATTGATAATTATGTAAATAAAGAAGAAACTGTAAATCAGAATGGCGGGAAACGTGATATGCGAGTGTAAAATGGTTATAAAATAAGGAAGCAAATCAAAAGAATGACAATAATTAATTTTATTATCCAAAGTAGCAGTTTGAAAGAAAACTGAGCATAGCAAGGATTCACACTTTAAAGAAAAACTGAAAGAAAACATTAAATAAAATACTGATGCTGCAGTTTAATAAGGCGTGTGGTCACCTCTGACAGCCAGGCACGCTGCACAGCGATTTACTATACTTGCTATGAGATGATGAATGAGTTGTGGGCTCAAACGGTTCCAAGCTTCTTGGAGAGCTCTCTTCAATTCTGTAACGGAGCTTGGTGGGTGCGAAAGGGCTGCAATTTGTCTCCCGAGCATTTCCCATACATGCTCGATAGGATTTAAATCAGGGGAGTTCGCAGGCCACGACATGCGCTGGATGTTTTCCGTTTCAAGGAAGTCATCAATCAGCACCGCTCGGTGACATGGCGCATTATCATCCATGAATATGAAGTCAGGACCGACAGCACCGCGAAACAAGCGAACATAAGGCTCAAGAACTTCGTCTCTGTATCTTTGAGCAGTCACAGACCCCGTGTCAAAGAAATGGAGGTCTGTGTGGCCGTCCATCATGATTCCTGCCCATACCATTACTCCCCTTGATGGAAAATGATGTCTTTCCGTTATGTTTCTTGGTTCAAAACGTGTTCCACGTTCTCTCCATATCGTTACCCACCGAGAATCAATACTCAGACTAAACCGGGACTCGTCACTGAACATCACATGGGTCCACTCTCCCACACTCCAATGTTGATATTTCAAACTCCAGTTCAAACGAGCGCGTTTATGCGCAGACGTGAGGGGAATGCAAACTGCTGGTCTTCTGGCATACAGGCCAGCTTGATTGAGACTTCTGTAAACAGTTTATCTCGAAATTCGTATTCCTATGGTGACTGTGAGAGCCGAACCCAGTGCTCTGGCAATTCTGCCCCTCTGACGTCGCGCACTTATTACCAGATATCGGTCTTGGGGAGGGGTTGTGACTCTTGGTCGACCTGATACTGGTTGTCGGGTAGCATCTCGCGTTCTTTGAAACCTCTGCCACAGTCTTGAGAACACAGACTGGTCCACATTCAGAATTCGAGACACTTCGATTTGTGATCGTGAAGATTCCAGCATTCCAACGATTCTTCCTTTCGTAAACATGTCCAATTGGCGTCTTTGTGCCATCATTCAATTTGTTTGATGGTTAACAACGTTCCTTCGCTTAGCAGTTGCACGAAACTTGTCTGGACTGCCTATGCTGCGAGAATCGGTTTCTCCACGTTCCGACATGCGCCGGTGTTTTGCGCAGGACGTAGTCGACTGAAAATTTTTGCATAAACCCAATGTTTCTTATTCACTTAAATAATATCCACAAGAAATTTTGAATTATTTTACGAATATTTACTCCATGTTTTTTGCATTTTACGATTTATGCTTAACTTTTGGACACCAGTGTATAATATATATTACATTGAGCTTTACATTGAGTCTAACATATGCATAATACATTATAAAAATCATTTTTTATTGATTTTTTTTTGAAGATTGAAAACACACAACCCCGCATACATATGATATTACGGGCCATATTATCGATAATAAAATATACTACATGGCCCGTAATATCATATGTGTGAGTTTGACATGCCTGGATTACACCCTTTCTGGTCGAAATTTGCTGCTTACAAGAAAAGACTTTTTCTGTTCCGGACAAAAAGGATACGTCACTTGAGAAAAAGTCAAATCATTTTTCTAATATATACTATTAAAAAAATTTCAGCTTGTGAAACAAATAATTAAATCGGATTTTATTAGTCATTAAGTAGCGTTTTCTTGCCTTTATTTTAATCGGGAAAACAGAAAAATTCGTTTAATCGCGAAATTCTTTAAATAGGTGTTCGGTACATCGGGGTTCGACTGTGTATATATAAGCTTTGTGACATTTTTTTTAAAAAAAAGGCAAAAATTTATTTTTATTTGATTAACATTTGAAAATAGCGAACAGTCTGTAAATGAAGTCCTATAATTTTGTCTTAATTTTAGGTTTAAAATTGAGTAGAATTTTGCTTATTCCTTACCATTATTTTAATCTTAAGAGTTTATTACTCTAAACATATTGATGTCATGACTTTGATAATGAGAGTACATTTAATTCAATAAATGATTTCTGTTAAAAGCTGGAAAAATGTCATCGCTATAAAATCCCAACATTATGCTTTTCTGACAATAAGCCTAGATTATATTCTATAAATCTAATTTGAATTTTGAATTTCTTCTCAAAATTGTGTTTCTTACAATAACAATTACTGTTATTTATTACTTTTTGCATACATTACTTGTACTCTTTACGGAAACTTCGTCATTGTAAACAAAACAGTTCTTCATCAATACGTTCTTTCAAGGTTAAATCGTTTTAAAATTTGATTTATAACTAAAAAAAAGAAGCAATTGAACATCACAACTCAACATCGCATAAAATAAGTATATTTTCTAAATCCCTACGATAATAGTGTTTTAAAAACGAATTTGCATATAATGATGATCATAAAACTCTTTTCCTCTTTTTCAGTTTAAAAAAAGGTGGGAAACACGCTATTGCATTGCTGTCATGTTAGTCAGATTTTATTTAAACAGAAACCACTGCAGTAAATTTCATCTATAGTGACGTTTACGTTAAATCTATTGATTTACTGCAATACTAACACTTTGCCAGACATGAAAAACTTCGAGTATATATCTTGACTTTTATCCCTTATTCACAAAGCACTCTCAACCAACAAAACCCGTGTGCACTAACCACTCAACAAAAAACCATATTGAGGGAGGGAGCTACCACCCTCTCCCCCCAACACTCCATCACAGCAGTTCATAAGTCAGTTACAAGTGAGTAGGGGGTCAGAATTTTGCACCTGGGAATGAGTCTTCGAAGAAGCAGGGAGTGACGAGCATACGCAGTGTCAAAGGGCACGCAAGTCTATTACAAAAGTCCACTAAAACAACACTAATTACCAGGTTCATCGTTAGAACTTTGAAGAAAAAGAAGCGTGGAAATGCTTTGAATTGGATGAACTTTTGCTCATTTTTTAAACTAATATCACGTACAACAGAATTTTTTTTTCTGAAGATTTTGAGGAGAACTGATGTAAGTCATTAGATTTGTGCTTTAAATTTACAAAAATTATCATAACGGCAAAGCGTGAATTTAAGAAATTGTGTGTGTGTGTGTGTGATGTTTATCATAGGGACTTCGCTATTAATCCACTATTTCGATGGGGTGAAATTTCTCTTTGTGTTGTACTATTTTGTTGAATATGTCATTGATTGTTAAATGTTATTCAATTTGAGATTACTTAATTTAAATACGTTAGTAATAACCTAAGGAAAGGAAATTAAAAGTAACAAAGATCAAAGTTCAGATTTTCTTTCTTTGAATGATAATTGATTGAAAAACCAGGAGGTCAATAATTCTAATTTTGTCTTGAAAGCTCCTCGAGTTAAGTATTTAATATTCATTATTTAAAACAGCCATGTTTTTTTTATGTTATTTCCATATTTTTCATATTGTTTGAATATTTTTCTCTGCTGGAGCTACTTAGTCAAATATTGTTGTATATACAGGTGTGACTAATTCAAATGAAAAATTTTAGTCATACTTTATTAAGTTACATTTAATAAAATATGCTCATCTTGATTTCTAAAACTCTTTAGCGTTAAACTCTTAATTATCAGTAGTTTAAACCTTCTCATCGCAATCCCCCCCCCCCTGTTTGTTTTTTAGATTTGCTTGTTTAAAATTTTTTTTTTTTTTACAATTCTGTAAAAAATAATCAAAAACACCAAACCATAATCATTCAAAATAATTATCTCGTCATTAATAATTAATTATTAACTGTACAAGTTAATAACATAATTTAAATGTATATATATAGTTCCTATTCTAGGCACTTCTTTCTTCTAAATAATTTATGAATTTTTTAATATATAATTTATAATGCTTTAGTGAAACAAAAGATGATTCAAGATTAATTCTGTTATCGTAAAAGAAATGCAGATGAAACCCAACTTATAGGACCCCTATTTATTTCACAATTTAACGAATTTTTCTTTTCCTTCAATTAAAATGAAGGAGAACCTCTCTCTCCCCCCTTTTAACGAATAATAAACCCTAAATGAAAGTATAATTTCAAGAGCCAAAAATAATTTTTCGTATTACTTTGGATTAGAAAAATTGTATTTTTTATTAAATGACACATCCTTTTTGTACGGAACAGAAAAAGACTTTTCTTGTGTAAGTAGCAAATCTCGGCTGGAAAGGGTGTAGCCCAGCGGTTTTTAAACTGTGGTCCGCCGAACCCCAGAGGTCTCCAGCAGGGTTCGTCAGTAATTTTTAAAAATTATTAATTGTCATATTGTTAAAATATAGCTCAGCGGTTCTTAAACTGTGGTCCGCCGAACCCCAGAGGTCTCCAGCAGGGTTCGTCATTAATTTTTTAAAATTATTAATTGTTATATTGTTAAAAATATAGTTGTCTGAAAGATTTAGAAACTTAAACAGTTAATCTTAATAAAATTTTTCTTTTGCTATGTGCACAAACCAACTCTGTTTTGCTATAAGTTTTATATAAATTAGAAATATATTTGGCACAAATAAAATGTTCAGAAAGTATAGTAGCATTTCTCTAAAATATTTTTTGTGTATTTAAAAACAGTTCTTGAGCTTTACATAGTGTGCACTCATATTACACTAAACGCAAAAAAAAAAAAAAAAAAAATCTTTTGTCTTAAAATAATTCTGAGAGACAAATTTTTTTTATCATAGATGATTTGATGCAATTAAAACCTTTAATGACTTGCACTATTTTTGCAGTAAATTTCTGTAATATGTTGTAATTTTTTTTCCATGCTATACTGACTCAGGTAACGTGATACTCGTTTTAAAAGTATAAAATATAGACACCTTTTAAACCCCGACACATATTACAAAGCGGTTTGTTAGAAGTTTAGGCAAAGAAGGAACCATGGTTGACCTTTGACATTAGGGAGAAAGAAAAAAAATTAAGGAGCGATAGTTTTTTTTATATAAAACATCAGCATCCCACGTCTGCAGGTGTGAATTAAGATGCAATGAGGGAGTCTTAATGAAGATGAATACTTATAAAAAAACATTAAGATGATATGAATTAATTAAAAGTGGATGTAATGATCCATCTTTTCAAGAATACCGCACGGAACGCGCGTTATGGATGCTGTCGACCGACGTTATAAATGATGATTTCTTCATAAGTTATTTTTCGTGTTTATGAACATGTGTTTTGTGTATTTTTGAATGAACTTGAAATAATAAATACTTATTGTTATGACATAGCAATAGTTCAAGCTGTATATTGAATACTAATTATAGATAATAATTATAGCTGTATAAAATGAATAGATCATCGAAGGAAAGTAATTATTATTATTCTAATGACATCTTCATATTCTGTCGCTTTTAGTTTTCATGAATTCGCCATTGATCAATCCAACTCCTCAAAATATATACATTACGGTTAAAGTAATACTATTAGGATTCAAAATTTCACGGACTTATAATGAAGAAATTTTTGTAGTAGAGTGACTACAAAAACATTTCTGTGATATTGCATTTTCCCCCTTTTCTAAAAAAGTTTGTTGCAAATCACGTGCTCAGTGGATCGCCACGGCGTCGTATTTTGTAGGCGGATGTACTTGGTTTGATTGAAAGAAATTGAGTTTGTTGAGCGAATAACGGATATGAATTTTTGTGTTCGTTCGTGAAAAAGTGTTATGGGAATTTACGAAATGTTAAAGCAGGTGTAAGGCTGTGATACATTATCGCGAACAAAGCTTTTGAGAGGTATCAACGCTTCTGAGAAGGCAAGGAAAGTGTCGAAGACGACAAACGCTCTGGACGTCCGCAGACTTCTCACACCGCTGAAAACCTCGTAAAGGTTTCTGAGGGGGTTCGTAAGAACAGGCTTCAAACAATAGCAGAATTAGTTGGGATACCCTCGGAACATGTCAATGGATACTGACTAAGGATCTTAACATACATAGGGTGTGTCAACATATCGTTCTCCACATATTAAACGAAGACCAATTAGCAGATGAAGTTAAAAGTGTGCATCGCAGACTGAATTAAAGGATATGGCTAAAAATGGGTTCCAGAAATGTTTCGATGACCTTACAAGAGTATGCTGTTACTCAAGAGTCTTTTTTCGAAGGTGGATGTGTTTCAGCAATTTAAATGGTAATATTTTTTAAGTTATAGACTCAGTCCGGGAACTTTTGAATCCTACTGCGTAAATCGTGTTATTATTAATAATCGTCAGTCAATATTAATAATAACCTCATTTTTTTGGTATATGTGATAAATAATGCACATTAAAAGGTTATTATTAATAAATTCCATTTGTCAGCCTGATTAATTAGGCATAATTTATTGAAACTTTAACTGTAGCCTTATTTTTATATGTATATGTGCTGTGATAATAAATCTGCATGTATCTTCTCTATACAGATATAATAAACAGTCGGACCTTTTTCCTTTTGCACTGGGACAAAGAGTTTTTCAAAACTACCAATTGTAGAAATATCATATCTTAACATTCTTTGATAGTCTTTTAGTGTTTTGACAGAAGTTCAGTGTTTGACAGACTTTGTTTTTCTTAAAAAGGAATTATACTGTTTTCTTGTAAATAACTGGTGGCTCTCTCCTTTTTCAAATTAAGCATGTCCAAACGATCGTTAAAACATAACTTCACGAGTTTTAAATCATCTTTCCTTTTGCTTAAATTAGAGTAAAATTTGTGAAAATCTAAAGGAGCATCGCACACTTCAAAACTGACGAAGAAACATACATTAAAACGACGACAAAACAGTCAAGCACAAGGTATTGTACAAAGAATAAACAGCGCACGCAAAGTTCTCCAACCAAAGTAAGCAAGCAATTGACATCATCTACATCATCTAGCTCAGTGATTCCCAAAGTGGTCTATATAGACCCTCAGGGGTCTATGGCAACATGCAGGGGGTCCACGTCAGTGAAAATATAATTTTGGGATCCATGAGGTGTAAATGGGGGTCTACGATAGTGACTCTCATTATACCAGATTATGACTTTAATTTTTTAAAAGAAAATTTAATCTAGTGAAAATCAGATTTACCTGTTAAACAGATTTATTAGTTACAAGGACCATCATTTCGGCGTTTCTTGCCATAATTTCTTCCATCCATTTCTTGCCTTGCTAAGGAGTATAATATTTGACGTCCCGAATTTTCTTAGTTTCTCGATTTGTCACACACAATCTGCCAGGAAAAGGACATTTTAACCTATGTTCAACATTTAAATGCCATTTATTCATATTTTGAAACTAGGTTTGAGAATGCTTTGACTATATATATATATATATATGATGGTAATACCACAGTAGAGGTAATGAATTAATATGGTCACATTGAAAGAAAAAACAAATGTCATATTACAAGAGGAGCTGATCGGAATAGGCACTAAAAAGATCTTAAAGAAAAAAATTTAGAAACGGATATCAGCAATTTTAGAAACACTAGAATAGATGAAGCACCAGATTCATCTCTCCCATTAAAAGCATTTGTTTGTTACTCAGTTACTTTATGTAACACTTACTTTAAGCAGTGATTAAATTTTAATTTAATTAATTAACATGTGTGTCTTAGGTTTTAAGCACTATACTTCACTACAGTTAGAAATTTAAATATTTTAAAGTAAGTATAACTCTGTACCAGCTGTCCAAAAGACATTTAAGTTTATAAATTTGCAAAATATCATTGTTAGGAAAGTAGGGGTCTACCCAAAACCAAAAAAACATGGCAAGGGGTCTATGAGACAAAAAAGTTTGGGAACCTCTGATCCAGCTGTTTGAGGGGGAAATTACCATTACGCATGCATACTGGAAATCTCTAGCTAAATGTGCCGAAAATTACCAAAAATTACCTGACTTCCTAAGTAATTTTCAATATTAACTGGTAAATGTAATAAATTCTCATAAATTAATCACTTTAGCTGGCTTAGTTGATTATTATTAACCGGTGATTAAAAATGATAACTGATAAATCTCTCACGTTGACCGTAACATTATACTATTCACAAACTTCTGTGAAATGATCGTTTCAAAAATACACTTTTCATATTGATATTTTGGAGTTTAAAAATAATAAAAAAAATGATAAAATATCCCAGGGATTTTCCATTCGATTTAATAACACTCAATAGAAAGCAGCTTTTTGATAAAAATAGATTTGTACCTTTTGTTACTTATCTATATTTAACTTATTTCTTTTTTGAAATTAAATTTGTTGAACTCTACCAAATTCGGATCGTAGTTAATATATACTTAAAATATTCCTTGTAATTGCATCTGGTAGTTGTGGAATACTGTTTTGTTATAGCGAATAATATTTCATAACAATATATTATAGAAATATACCATAGACTAAATGGTCGATTTGGTATGTATTCAATGCCAATTTCTATAACAATTTGATTTGGTTAGTGCAGAACTTAGAAATGAAAATTCTGAGAAACATATTGAAACATTCAAAATTAATTTCAAATAAAATTGGGTCAGCTATATTTAAACTCTGCCTTCCTTTGACTAATAGCGACAGCCAGGTGGCGCTACTTGTTCTTTTTGGGGGAAGGAGAACGTTTTTCCTCGATCTTTTACCACAGAACGTCCCCGAGTAATGAATACGGTTGCGTGGCAGGAGCGGACACATAACATTTCGTGGCTTTAGCAGACACTTTAAAATTCATCGTGGTTTGAGCGACACATCCCCCCCCCCATCTTAGAACAGATTCGATTATTGAATTACAAGGATAAATACATTTTTGCCAATCAAATTTAATTTGAATTAAATCTTTAAGATATTAAGTGCGAATACACTTTAAAAACATAGCGCAATGTAATAAAAATAAAAACTTTCAGAGAAATATTTAAAAATTATAGAAAACTGTATTTTAGAGTCAAATAAGCGTTAGAACAGGTGCAATTACCATAAAATTAATTAGTTTCTTTAATGTAAATAAATATATAAAAACTAGAAGTAAAATGTACAAAACAGATACAAAAGTAAATAAAAGAAAAATAAATACAAGTAACCAAATACTAACTAACCTTTCTTATGAAGGCATGAATATCCTTTACCTTTGGATTTAGTCCAACCTAGTTACAAAACTTAAAGGTTTTAGGCATTTTTCTAAATTGCTTGATGTTTCGAATTCTTTTAAGATGTTTTCAATTCTTGCATCCAATTTACATGCGTTTTTCTCCCCTTTTTATTCCAGGATCGGCTATTTCTTTGGATTTCAAATTAAAAAACGCTTTTTGTGTTTCTTCTTTTAGTATTTTAACTAATAAGTGGATATTAGGCTGGTTTCTGCCAGTGATTGCCTTTAATTTGGAATTCCACCCTTCTACTGTCCGCTCTGTCTACGTAACCGTGGCTGTTCTAAAATGGGGGAAAGAATCTGTTCTAAGATGGGGGGAAATGTGTCCGCTCAAACCACGATGAGTTTTAAAGTGTCCGCTAAAGCCACGAAATGTTGTGTCCGCTCCTGCCACGCCACCATGAATACATGTGGAGTCAGGGTGTGTGTGTGTGTGTGTGTGCGTGCGTGCTTGTGTTGTGGAACGTAATGAACATTAAAATATTTGGTTACTGTAACAATCAAGGCCTGCATTATTTAATTAATCACAACATGGGAGTATATAAAATTTAAAATATCCCATATTTAATTTAAATGCTATAATATACAAAATGCATTAATTTTCAATATTTTTATTAGTTTATTTATTAAACATCATAAAATATTTAAGTAAAAAATTATTAATTTTTTTAAAAAGATGAAACATTATGACTTTGATTTCAAAGGTTGCATGAATTATGATTAAATTGAATGAGAAGGTTTGTGTGTGTGTGATTCATATTTCATTAAAAACAAAATAACAGTGTGTAGCAAGAATTTTATATATATATATATAAATAATTTACTAAGATTAAGGACTCATTAAAATATCATGAAAGATGCGTCTATGTGTAACAAAATAGAACAATTTTTTTATGAATTTAAAAAATTCATGAAATTTGAATTTTATTAAATTAGAACATTAGTCATTAAAGCTCGCGATAAATGATATTTAAATTAAAACTTAGAAATTAATACGAAATGTTTTTTCTTACTTTTAGGTTAGAATTTTAATATATATACAGTTCAGTCTAAATAAATTAAATCGGTAGTTCTCTGCTTTAAAGAGTTTCCCTTCCTTGCTTTTTAAAATTTTGCTTCGTAATGCAACTATTATGCAGTGTTTCATATTTTCCTCAAAAGTTTTGAAAATTTCACTGTTAAAAAATTAGGGGAGAGAGATAATAAAAGAAGAATTATTATGAAATTGAAAAAAAAAAAACCTCAATGTTTGTAGTTATAATTTTAACTGCTATAATCAGCACAAAATCATTTATGACAGTTTTTTTTTCAAAGAAAAAATAATAAATAAAAATGGCGTATACCGGAACTTACAAAGCTTATTACACTTTAATATAAAGCTTTATTTCGTTCAGAGAAAAGTCATTCTTAATGCATTCTAAAAACTAAGAATAAGCAATTATAGACAAGTTAGGATAAACGAGCAGTCCTGTACTAAAAAAAATGAATTTACATAAACTAAAAGGATGTATTTTAAAGATTTACAAATTAGTTACATCTTATTGCATGGTGGAGTGAAGCGAGAACAATGAATACAGACTTAAACGTTAAGAATACCGACAAAATTTGAAGGGTGTTCGCAGAATTTTAAAAAAAAATTCTGTTGTAATCTTCCTCTTAAATTTCTATTATTTAAAAAACAACCTAGCTTCTATAAATGCAACTCCATGTGATTCAACTAGCGTTAAAGATTACCGATCACGTAATCTTTCCCACTATTTGAATCAACAAAAATAATATTGTCGAAGCTAGGGTCTTCACACAAGTCAAGCAGCTGATCGAAAATGGACTGAGACTTTTTTTATTCATCATGGAATTAATAATAGAAGAAATTAAAAATCACCCTGCGATATAGGACATGCGATGAGAAATTTATAATAAGGCCGGTAGGGGGAAAAAATAAAGTATTGGATTCGTAAAAATTTCAAGCACACACATTTGGAATTATAGAAAAGTAGCACATTTACGTTATGTAACTTAATGTATAGAAATGATGTAGAGGTAAATTTTGTGACGGCCACATCTCTTTAGTTCTATTATATTTTTTTAGGTAAAGAAAATTTCCTAGGTAAAGTTTCCTTTTTAAAGTTTTTATATACATATAGAATATAATTTATGATATATATCTTTAATATATTCGTATCTTTTAAAAACTCTTATATTATAACATAAAGATGAGATATAAATGTTATAAATTTATTCTTTGAAGACTTAATTATATTTTCAGTCCATGTTTCTTTTCTTTTTTATTTTAATTTTTTTTTATTCTGCCTACTATGTGCTGGTTATGTGAAACACATTTCAACTTTTGATATATGAAAAAAAAGTTTCTAGATTTTTAAAAAAAAAAAAAAATGATTTAGAGAATATTATCTCCTTTGTAGATAACGTTAAAAAATTATGGTACACAATAAAATAATACATTTTATTTTCGGGGTGATTACAGTCTACAAATATGAATTTAGAGCAATGGATCTACTTTTTCTATATCCTGAAAATTTAAACATTATTCCTTCCAACGTCAGGTGTTCTTTTTCTCTTGTAGTTAAAGGAAGGAATGATTATCACTATTATATTTCATAGAAAATATACTAAATAGCATTGAAAATCCATATAAATATTTTTTGTTCCTTAAATTGGATATACAGTTGAACCTGGATTTAACGAATCGCTATTTAACGAATTTCGCGATTTAACGAAATTTTTATTCCCCAAATTAACGGATTATTTCAACAACCGAAGAAATTTTTTTTTATTAGTTTGAATAAGAAAGAATTTGGTTTCTTTTCAAATGACATACTTTTGAATGACTTTTTTTGTCTCGAAAAGAAAAATACTTCTCTTGTAAGCTTCAAATTTTGATTGCGAAGGGTGCAGGCCATTATTAAGCTTCACAGATGCAGATGCACGGAGAAAAAAGAAATACTCAAAAATGACTACATGGACATGCTCAATTTGAAATGAGTTTGTTTATATCAGATTTGAACACATGCCTTTACAAATATGAGACATTACATGTACTCAAAATTTCAAAAAATGGTTAATTAACACTATCAAACAAATTAAAAAGATATTCAGGATTAAAAAAGTTTTTTTAATATACTGGCTACATATTTTAAAGATTGGGGTTCAACAACAAATTTAGTTCTCATAAATCTTCCGAACTATTTTTCGTTTCTACCACGCTACCCGCGGACGAACACATGAGTGCTAGATTGTTTTGATATTGTAAGGCTTTTATAGGAATTTAGCGGGAAAATGTATTAAAAATGCCTTTTTTTCTTAGGATTACTTATAAAAATCAATTTAAGGTATGTGCCTACCCTCGGAGCATTTTATTAAAACAAATTTTCAACTAAAAAAACACTTTTTTCTTTAAAAAGGGTGTGCATAGAACTAGGAATTAAGATTCAAGTGTAGTATAGATACTTGGCAATGTCAAATTTTTTTGGTGACCAAAATCGATCGCCAAGCTACTTCACTTAGCGATAGGTTTCCCGAAGCCAGAATGAATTCGTTATCTCACCAATAATATCTATATAAAAATCGAAAGGGCCCTCTCCCCTATACTACACTTGAGTCAGGAATTAAAATACAATTCCACAAAATTTTTAATTATTTTGGATAGATTGGGAATTTTTAGTTAAAAATTGCAGTTACAGTAAACCTTGTATTGAAAATTCTAATTAATATATTCAAATAATATTAAAACTGCACCCAAATAACATCATAATCTGTGCCTAGAGCGATAAGAGTTACATTATTTTTTTGAAATTTGTCAATTTTTTTTAAAAAAAAGCATATTTTTTCTCACAAATTGTATGTGCAATAAAATGCATATATACATACACAGAGATTATAGTCTATAATACAAATAAAATAAAAGTTTTCTAAAATGTTAATTCAATGTCTTAAAAAGAAATCCATTTGTGAACTTTACCGTGAAGCCAAAAAACATAGTTTCTCAGACAATGCTTTTATAGATTTAAATACAATATGAAAAATGTTCTACTAGTTGTACATTTCTTAAACTCACCATAATTATAGCTCAAACTCTTTAGCTTCATGTTTAACTAATTTTCAACCCTTTTGCTGTTTTCTGGAGAGTTTTATAATTATAAAAATTGTCGAGTTTAGTAAAATTGTCATGAAAAATTGCAATTAGGATCTTTTACAAAAAATTCTAATGAATGTTTTCAAATAATATTTATACAGTACATAAATAATGGAACATCTTTATACATTAGGAATTAAAAGATATGTATTACTTTTAAAAGTTTTTTAAATATGCCAAATTTTATGCAAAAACTCGATTTTTTAAAAAATTAATGATATTTTTTACATTTAAATGCAATGAAGTACATAAATACAGTGAACCCCAAAAGTGTTCGTACACTTGCAGTTTCCTATAAAATTTAATGATTTCGACTAATAAAAATTAATGTATAGAAATTGTAATTTTTTTATGATATCTGCAACTTGTTCTTAATGGAATGACATAATAATTTTTTTAAAAATAGCATAACTATTATTTTAAAAAATTAATAATCAAAAAGCTCCTGAAAAATTACGCCACTAAAGTCTTAGAACACTTAACAAAAATCTCAACATAGCTTTAAATATTGTATTTCTTTCTTAATTTAGAACTTAATAGGATATCTTTTAGTGTCCACAACAACTTTTGGACATCTTGATATAGATTTAATGAGTTTTTGTAATTTCTGCATCGATTTACCTCCATGCTTCTGTGATTATTATTTTTACTTCCCATTATGTGTTTATGTCATGTTTTTTTTATTTTAAATCTAGTTCTCCCCAAATATGCTCTGCTGGGCTAAATAAATTGATTGAGGAGGTGTTTTCACAAAATTTTGGGCCAGTTATAAAGACACCAGCGGTGTACATTGAGAGCAGTACGCTTGGCTTCATTATCCTGTTAAAATATGAAGTCGTGTTCAATATCAAATTTTGGACAGACAATTTAAAATTTCTCTTTAAAATATTTGACTAGAGCTCATGATTCTCAATACCATCAAAAATTACCTAATTCTGTGGCTGATTTACGCCCCCACGCAAGAACACTTCCACTTCCATGGTTCATTCATCCAACTAGATTCTTGTGACTTAAGTTTCAGAAAATTCAAAATTGACAGGAAAGTGATTGGGATGACAGAAAATTCAACATTTTTGGTTCTGATGGGCATATAATAGTTTTAAAGGAAAAAATGAGGCATTTAATCCAGTGAATTTATGTGGAACAAGAGCTCCTCCACCTCCATGATTCAACACAGAGGTGTTCTTGCGGGGAGGGGGGTTGTAAATAGGCTTCAGGAATTAGGTAATTTGGTATTTTTTGATGGTATTGAGAATCATGAGCTCTATTTAAATATTTTAAAGAGAAATTTTAAATTATCCTCTCAAAATTTGGATATTTCAGACGACTTCATTTTTTAACAGGATAATGACGCCAAGCGAACTGCTCTCAATGTACACTGCTGGTGTCTCTATAACTGTACCCAAAAGTTTGAAAACACGTCCTCAATCAATTTATTTAGCCCAGCAGAGCATATTTGGGGAGAACTAGATTTAAAATAAAAAGAAAACATGACATATAAACACATAATGGGAAGTAAAAACAATAATCACAGAAGCATGGAGGAAAATCAATGCAGAAATTACAAAAACTCAATAAATCTATATCAAGATGTCCAAAAGTTGTTGTGGACACTAAAAGATATCCTACTAAGTTCTAAATTAAGAAAGAAATACAATATTTAAAGCTATGTTGAGATTTTTGTTAAGTGTTCTAAGACTTTAGTGGCGTAATTTTTCAGGAGCTTTTTGATTATGAATTTTTAAAAATAATATATATACAATTTTTAAAAAAAATAATTATGTCATTCCACCAAGAACAAGCTACAGATATAAAAAAATTACAATTCCAAAATATTAATTTTTATTAGTCGGAAACAATAAATTTTATAGGAAATTGCAAGTGTACGAACACTTTTTGGGTTCACTGTATATACACAGAGATTAGAGTTTGATTCATAACACAGATAGAACTAAATAAAACATGTTCTGAAAATTTAAATTCAATATCTTAAAAATATTTTGTGTAGGGATCAGCATCTGGTTTTGTTAACTCCAATTCCAGTTTACTAATTATGCTATAACTTTGCTTCTAGATATCATAGAAACAAAAATAGAGTGTTTTTGGAATCTTAAATGTATAGTCTTTAAAATAAAAACACAAAAGTAATTTTTGAAAATTTTCACCAAAACTGCGAATTTTGGGTAGTCACATATCTTAATGAAATTTACTTGATTCATAATAAGTCACATTGCTGATTTTTTGGGCACTTGCTTATAGGCAAATAATAATTTAAGTATTCCTTTGCAACATTGGAATAATTTTAGTTTTATTTTCATATTGAACTTTAAAATGGCTATTTCAAGAATACCTTTATTGTGACTATAGTGTTTTGTTTATTTGGATGAAAATAAATGAAGTATATATATCAGATTCTTTGTATTTAACCCAATATAAATATATTTTATACTTTTTCTCATTAAAGAAAGGTACAGAAAAGTTATATTCTTACCGTAAAATCTGGCATATCATGTATACCATCGTATTACATGCACTTATACTTTCAAGTAGCAATTTTTAATTTTTATGTTTATTTGCTGAAAATGTGCACCCCAATTTTCATGAAGAAACCTGAGATGTATGCGAGTCATGCTCTTAAAGTTTGAAAGTCATTTATTCTAAGCTTTAGTAAAAAATAGTATACATCTAGAAGTGCAACCCTTTAAGTTCATAAGGAATGCCATTTCTTTTAAATAACCATTATTTTGATCTATGTAGAAATCTAATTTTTTTTCCTGTGCTCACATTTTTTAAAGCTCGTATTTTTATACCTGGTATATAACGTGCACGCATGAAATTCAATCTTATTTTTTGTGTTAAAAGTTTGCACCATACACCAACCAGATTTTACGATACATATTACCACAACAATGCCAATGTTCAAGATAACGTGCCAAGTTGGTGACCCTGATTTTGCATGTGTCGTATGCGCCAGATTGACTACCATGTGTTGTATTACATATAATTTCACCAATATGGTTGCAATATTATGAAAGTACCAAAAATTAATACAGCTTGGGTACAAAAACTCCTGTATGCAGGTATGTTGTACACAAGTGAAAAAACATAAATCTTGGTACTTACGTATTATCACAACCAATTGGTGACATTATATGAAACAAAGCACCTGTTTGCCAATTCAGCACGTTCAACACACAGGAACTCGGAGGGTACTTGTGTATTTTTGCAACAATCGCTGACTCTAAATAACTCGCTGAGTTGGCCACCCCGATTTCCTATGTGTGGTACACACTGAATTGGCTGCCAGGTGCTTCATTTCATATAATATCGCTAATAGGTTGCAATAAGACGCAATTACCAATCAGGGTTGCCAACTTGGTGTGTTATTATTAGATTTGGCATCTGTTGTGATAATACGTAATTTGTTCAGTCTGACGTATTTGAACCACAATTAATTTAAATTATAGTTTTAAGAAACATGCTTTTTTATCAAACTAAAAAGTAAGAAATAAATCTTATATAAGAATAAAATGATTAACTAGAAAATTAATGTCATCGTGGTAAAGGCGTGGGGTCCTCTGTACTACATTTTTACACTAACTCTGCATTTTGGAATAGAACTAGTAAGAAATTATAACAATTGATATTGAGCACCCCACTCTTTTATATGCAGTTATTATTTTTCCAGTTTCAATTTTATTTTTTTCTGCTTTTTTCTTGGCATTTCTAAATACCTTTTGTTCTATTTCTTTAAATCCTGGCATTCATATTTTTCTAATTGGTTTTCTATAAAAAAAAGTACTTATGTTTTTGCTTCTTAATGTAATTCCTTTTTTGCCAGGAATAAGCCAATCTTTTAAATTATTGTCATGTTGAGTTCTTAGTGGGAGACCATCATCATTGATTGATGCCAAAGTTTTTGCAGCGATTTCAAAACCACTTCTAAAAGATGTTTAATGTGTAGTGTACTGATAGCAAATTAGTTCCTGTATATATTGTTCCAATGTGTGGTATTTTTTTAACTGTTGTTTTTATAAATGTGAAATTCAGGTAGACGTGCAATATTTATAAAAATTGTATTTTTTAAATCTTTTATCTTGTTTCTAAATTATGAATGCTTTATTTTTAATTTGCACTAATTTCATTTCTGCTTGTTACTACAAATCTTGATTTTTAATGTTTCCACTCATAATTTGTTTTAAATTTTGATATAGCTCTGAATTTTTTTTTATACATATTTTATGGATAAAATTAATCTATGAATTTCATACATTTTGCACTTTCTGCCAAAGACCATTGGTTTCACATTGTAGCTTTGTCATTATGTTCTAAATACTCATACAGGCATAGCATATCACTACATGTGTTATGCTAAATTTTGTAGATAGTCATTTCGAAAACTATATAATTATGAACAACCTTTGTAAAAATTTTACTCTAATGAGAACTTTCAAAATTCCTTTCAGAACCAGCTATCTATAAATTCTGCAGTAAATAATTTAGATGACTCGCATATCCTAACATGTAATTTATTTGAAACAACACTGTTTGAAAGGCATTTTCACTCACATTTTGTAACTCAAAGACATAATTTGATAAAAAAATTTAAAAGTTGTTTATTTATGTACTGTTACACACTTTCCTATATTTACAATGTATATTACACTAAAACATAATCTGTTCTGCACAAATAAGGATGGAGTTGACTATAATATGGATTAGATAGTGTTTATAAAAAAAAAATTTACTTATATTCTTGTTTATTTTTTATGTATATATGTATGTGTACAATTTCCAGAATAAATATTTCAGCAATATGATTTTGGTTTGTTTTATTTTTCTTGTTAACAGTGAATAATTGAAAAAAGGTATTGAAAATAAAATTCTGTACAGCAAGTAAAATTGCTAAATTATGATTCTATTGGTCCTTATGATGTTATTTTTTCTTCTGAATGGGTGCTGAAAACTTCTCTAAAAGCTCTTTCCATTAGGTTAAAAACTAAATGTGTTTTGTTAATGCAAAAATGTACTGTTAGAGTTGTTTTTACATTCTTCTAAAGACTAAAATTTTTAAGTATTTTAATTTAAAAAAAAACATTAACTTAAAAACTATTATATTTGTTTTCTTTGGTGATAGGAAAGTGTAAAATCAGTTGCTTTGACAAAAAATGAGCTTAGTTTGTAATATAGCAATGCATTTTCTTTATTTCCATGTGGATA